>JAFVLL020041389.1:0-10930 GCA_021397915.2 Tor tambroides | reverse complement strand
CGATGATCCTGGAGGGCCACTCTCCTGCAGAGTTTAGCTCCAACCCTGGAAATGAAAATACCTAACTGCATCCTGAAGACCTTGATTAGCTGCTTCAGGTGTGTTTGATTAGGGTTGGAGCTAAACTCTGCAGGGACACAGGCCCTCCAGGATCAATGTTCCCCATCCCTGATGTAAAGCATCCATCCATCTATCTGTTTGTCTCTCTGTCTTTCTATCTATAGTATCCATCCATCCAAACAGCAGTGATTTGCATCAAAGGGGGCTTCATGTTTTGTTTTTTGTTTTCTTTTTTTATTTTAGTGCTTACTGTGTACTGAAAAGCAGATTTGTCTGAGCGTAAGTGTTTCAAGCTATTTACATTTACTAACATTTTCCCAGCGAAAGGAAATCAATGCACCATTTTCAACACTTTGCCTCCAGCCAACCTCTTACCACTGTCTGCTTACTATGCAGTGACCCCAAAACTTAGTGCAGTGAACTAGACTGATGCAAAAAATTCAAAACGGTTTGCAATTTTCCAAAAACACCTCAATTATGTTTTTAGAGGGAAGCTGAACGCTGTGGTATCTGAGACTTTTGATCATAGCGGGATATTTGTTCAAATGAAAGACAGGGCAAGGGAAGCAGGCAATGTTGGAAAGCTTTGCTCTATCATCAAAGTAAACATGTTTATTCCATACATTTATCATCTCGATCGACACCTTGCTCCAGGGAACTGATTAAAATTAACATTAGCAGACATCAAAAATACTTTATTAATTATAGCACAAATGGCAAAATACATTTCCTATCATGTATATCCCATCTTTTGACTTCTCAAGGGTGGTCTAAATTGCCTGATCTCAACAATAATTACTTATGACCCCTAAACTGAGCTGGGAATATTGCCTTATCTCTCTTTATAGAATTTCAGCACTGTCTGTTATATTTCATGCATATGGGATGCATGAATATATTCCCCAGAGGGGATGAGGACAGAAATGATGAACAGTGCCCAAGAAACATGAGGTTAATTATCTATTGCTCAGTCATATCACTGCTGCTTGAGTGGGGATGTTTTCATCAGCTCAAGGTGAAGGAAAGGTACTTTAAAAAAACGAATCTAAATGTAGATAATAGATTATGAAAAAATAACAAAAGGCTGCAACAAATATGGCTACATAATATAGCCTTTTCATGAACAAAGTACAAAGGTGTCCCATTACTATGAAAAAAAAAAAAACTTTTGTGTGTGTGTGTGTGTGTGTGTGTTATAAGCTAACATAAAATTAAACTAGCTGAACTTTCTGTAGTTACAAATACATCAATATGTGAAAAAAGTTGTTTTTGGCCTTTGCACTTTTGAATTCAATACTAGTAAAACACTATTAATTTATGAACTTGTAATGTACAGGAACATAACTATATAAATATTATATAAAATATACATATGAACTTTCCAAATATTTTCATGTCACCATTACCATATGATTTCCCCCCTTACCATAGAATTAAAAAATATATATGTTTTTACTGACTTCATTTGCCATGTTATTACAGTTAGAACAAAAATGATCAAATAAATAGTTCTTTCATGTGTGAACAATAATGTAATGTATATAATTTATAAGTATAATAATAAAATATAAACTAACACTTGATCCTAAACTAGATAGCTAAATTGCCAATCCTATTATCAATGGCATTATATATATAAAAAAAGAAAGAAAGCAAGAAAGAAAGAAAGAGAAAGAATGAATGTTTAAATATTTATAGATATAAAATAACAAAATCACACAAATCAGTGTTTTACGTTGAATTTATACATGTCCCAAATTATTTTAACAGGGTTGCAAAAAATGTAAACCTCATGTGCAACAAATAAAAAAATAAAAAATCTCATATGGCTATATTAGTTTGACCTCTTTTGCTTGATAATCAGCATTTTCTGAAGCTTAATTACCTCCTTTCACTGATAAAACAACATTTGTTTTTATTTAAAAAAATTAGCATTTCAGACCCTATATTGCACCCTATTTGTTGAAAGTGCTGACTACACTAATATCTAGTAAAATCAGTGTCATGGTTAAAATGGGTTATTGTGACAACATAAACAATGCATGATGTATGCTTTAAGATGCTTAATAAAAAATTCCCAAACACTGATACAAAATGCCAGAATCCTGATAATGAAATGGCAAGTGTTCAAAGAGAATCAGAAATGGAACCACAGATAACTGGTGCTAATCAGAATTACCCAAAGCCTGTCTGCAGAGAGAACATTGCACTTGTCAATATGTGGGAACACAGCATATCTTGTTCTATTGCCGGTACATTTTATCTCTGGAGAGAATGATTGCGATTTGACCATTTCCTCTATGTGAAAGGCACCTATGCTTTCCCCACTCACCGATCATTTAAATATTGTCTCAGTAACTTTCTAAGGAATTCCAACATAATACTTGTTCTGACTTTGTACGAAAATTATGGAGCATTTTATTTAGAAAATGCAGCATTTGCACATTTTAACATAATACTCTAGAAAACAACAGTTGTCTTATTATACTGTGATTAATCAACTGGGGAAGTAAGGTGATATCTGTTATTTAAAATGTTTACTTTTCACCTCTGGTGTCTTGCCTTAAGTGCTGGTAAGACATATTTATATTCTCCCAATTATGATTAAAAAAAATAAATAAAAAAATCCTGTATATTCCAGAGAACTGCATTCCAAGATCCAAGTAGTGCATTCTGATGCTTTTACTTTTTATTGGTTCTAAACTATACCTTCACTTTCTTTCCACTTCTAACCAATAATCCACACAGGGACCACTAAAGGACCATCTTCCTGTCGTTACGCTCTTAAACTCCAAGGAGATACAATTCATCACATCATTACCTGAAGCATGACCGCAAGCCTGCGATCGTCGTGGGTCAATACTGCAACCGGGATCGGATCCGGACAACAGTCGCTTATTTACAGAGCCTCTCCCGCCTGCCTGCCTGATGCGCATGGATGCTCCTTCTTTTGGGCTTTTGCTGAACAGAGGAAAGAATTATATTAATACAGAGAGGTTATATTTGCACTGCTACATCACCTGATCAATAGTAGATTACATTAAGGGTAGACAAGGGGAACCGGCCTTGGTGCCTGACATCCTAATCTGGTCTGGGGAAGAGAATCAATGCATTAGGCACGAAGATGTTCTATGCCATCCATCAACAAACTCATCTCATCAAGCTATTTATTCTGCTGCCATAAACAAAAACGACCTCTATCTGGAGTCACGGAGCCGGAGAGGGTCTCCAGGCGAGGATCTATGCTGAGCCAGTCGTAGACAACTCCATCAAACAGGCAGGTAGACATAAGCTCAAATGGGTAGATAATGGCCTCATCTGCATAACACTGATCCAGGGTTGAGAAAACAATTTCTCTCGCATGATGATAGCATGAAAGCCATTATCAAATGTGCCTGAGTTGAGCCTCTGCCACAATCAGTTATGTTGTGTAGGTGGGTAATTATTTGCTGGGAAGAGCGAAGGCGATCGTACGCTTTCACATTACAAACATCTCATATCATCCATTGGCAGAAGCTGGCGCCCAGTCATTGCTCTTCTGTCTGGCTACTCGTAGGTAGTGTGTCATAAGGTGGTGCAATTAATGAATTTTAATCAGGGTGTTCTTTGGTTGCAATATGTGTGTGTTTCCCATATTGTGGGTGATTGATCCACACGGTGACACCTACTTCTGTCTTAGCAGAAAATATGAGTTTGATGAATAAGAGATTTATGCAACAGAATTTAAACAATGTGGCGATTAATGATCAGTATGCATTATTCTATAAGGTATTCTTATCATGGACATTAAATGTTAAATAAACTACAGTTAGCCAGTTTGAGGCATGGCCAGGTGACAAATGTCATATGAAATGCACTATATTACTTGGACTCAAGTTTATGACAATGATAAATGTATTATTATTTAAATGTATTATTGTAAACATCCTTTAATTAGTCAAATTGACTATATTAATCAACGTATTAACTGACAAATGATTTACTTTGTAACTACAATATAATATATTTTTATGCGCTAAATATACGCTAAAGTTATGTTTTGTTAATATTGCCACAGTACCACTGTAGATGAGAAATGAAGTAAAGCACTCTATATTGCTTTGTATTGCTGTATTTTATTTTATTTATTATTTTGCTCCATGAAGCCAGTCTCCCTTTAAGAACAAGACAAGAAGGAAAGATGATGATTATAAGATGTCGTGCCCTTTCCAGATCTTTGGGTAGTTAAACAGCACCGAATGTTAACAAGGGTAAAGGGGCAATTACATGGTCCAGCTGAAAACATGACATCTCCCAGCCGTGTGTTTATAGTTTTGTTTTAGATTTAACTTTGCTCATCACAGGATTGAAAAGGCAAATTGGCTTTCCTCAGATTGATGGAGGCACACAAATAGCTGTAATCAGAGGCTGCGTTACAATAATGAGCAGGCAATACTAAACAGAAGCGAGAACCAACAGTCTTTGATCGTCAGCTCCACCTTTGCCTACTTTAATTAGAGATATGCTAATACAACATACGCTCACAATGGGAGAAGGATTTTGTGTTCAAGCTTAACAGGGATTCAGGGTGAAAACATAATAAAAACACCGTCTGGTTAATGTCTGGCGATAAAATCCAGTAGTCTTTGGAAGTGGGTTTTTTTGTTTTGTTTTGTTTTTGTTTTTTTTGTTTTTTTCTGTCAGGTCTAACAGTGTTTGCATTGTTATAGCCTTGAATAAGAGTCATCCTTTACAAAGTTTACTTGAGGGCATTAAAGTATAAGTTTTCAAGGAAACGTTTTTAAAGAAAATTCAGTTTCTCACAATATGACCCCTTTAAAATAATCTTCCTTAGATACACTTCATAACAAATGTTGAACTTCATCTCACACCAGTTTTCTGACCATTAAACCTTGGCAAATTGATTTATTTGAGGGAATCTGCAGGAAGCAATGAATAAATAAATGAAATTCGTCCCCACCCTCCACTGCCTTGATGATATCTGAGCAGTGAACTTCTCCATATCCAAATCTCAACTGATAAAGCATCAATAATTTAAATGCAGCAAGATATTTATTCACTGATATTTATGCAGCAGGTCATGCAGGTAGTAAAATGTTGTCATAATGATTTCATCAAGTTTACCAAAAATATGTATTATGAATTGTAAAATAAACTCTAGCTGATGACAGAGAAAAGAAATATCCAGAAATGATGATAATCATAGAAATATTTTTATTTGTATACAACATTTCTGTCCTTCAGTTCTAAGTATGCAAAATATATAACAAGCTTTATTTATTTATTTTATTTATTTATTTATTTATTTATTTATTTTCATTTATTTGGCAGTTCTGAGAAATGCCAGTCCACTGAACCTAAAAATTAATGATAAGCCTGAACTTGCTACAAGCCACAGTGACAAAGAGTGGGACAACAAGTGATATCAAGTTTCCTTAGTAACAAATCTAATTCGGTCTACTGACAGGTGTCCCCTGTGTATGGCACTATCTGCTTGAATGATTAGGAGACCAGCGATGATAATGTTCAGTCATCAGAACAATTGCTTCACCTCTTCTCTGCTTTGATATCAAAAAGTAGTTGCATAAGAGTCCTGTGTCAGGTCGTTGTAAATGAGCTCTAATGTATAAAGGATTGTAAACGCTATTTATCACATTTTATGGAACCCCCTTGTCAGGGGCAAAGTTAATGTATGACCTAATGTGTTGCAATAGTTACTTTATGTGCAAGTCACTATTCATCCTGCAGCTGATTATGGCCCAAATGTGATTATTTTTACCTCATATGTGACAAATGTGGGTGATAGAGTCAGCAGCCCGAAGTGCGTTAAATCTAACATTTTCAAATCTGATCTTGGGAGGTTTTGCTCTTGGCAGTTGTGGCCTAACGGTTAGAGAGTCAGACTTGTAACCCGAAGGTTGCAGGTTCGATTCTCAATACCGGCAGGAAAAGTAGGTGGGGAAGTGAATGAAGAGTGCGTTCTTATACACCCAATATCCACAACTGAGGTGCCTCTGAGCAAGACACCTAACCCCAAATTACAGTTATGGACCTAATTTGGAAAAAAATATCCAACACTGGGACAAAATGGAATTAGGAACTCATAGGAATATTGCATGTGTTGAGTAATCCTCAAAAATGGAAGTGTTTTGTAAGTATGTTTGTAAACTTTAATCCCAGTACTTTTGAAGTTTTGAAGGCATTTCTGCGAAGAGCTACTCTTATGAATTTGAATAGAACCATACATCATTGTGCCAAAGTATTACTGAGGGTAATGAAGTGTGAAGTGCAAGTGGAGCTGTGTTCTGTCATGAGAAGTAGGAGGAAGCTTTTCTCCTGCAGTGGGGGATTGTGGTTAGCCTTTCGGCAATCACAAACGAGTTCCTCACACCTTCAGCTGTGAGAGAAAAAAAGCAGGGTGAGAGAGAGAGAGTAGCCAGAGTTAAATTGTGAAAGTAAGCTGTAAATTAATTGAAAGGCACCACGATGTGCAAGCACAGACGAGCGTCAATCTTCCCTCCCAAGAAGATGGATTTTAAGAAGGCAGGGCCATCAACCATCTGGGCCACAAGCTTCCTGCTTTGAGGAACACAGAGTGGTTGTCTGAAGAAAGCGTGGAGGTACTCTAATTCTGAAAGTGTTTTAGCGCGTGCCATCGTGTTGGGCTTTTGTTTGTTCTGCCATGCTTCCCTGCTCTTTGAGATGATTAATGTTCAGCTCAGCTCTGATTTGTTTATTTAAAGTCTCTGTTTGAGAGTGTTCTTCTCAAAGTCATGAAAAATGAGGATTTGTTTAACCAGGATTATTTGGTAGGGCAAGAATTCCCAGTGGAAGCTGCAAGAGTTTAACAGAATATCTTTAGATCTGAGAAGACAAAAGGAGAACTGAGTCACAGATCCTTCTAATCCAGATCCATTACATTGAGTGGGTTTTTCAAAAGGGGTTGAATGCTTCTGTGAAATGCATCAAAACATCATTGAACTTATTGTGTTTACTTGAATTAGCAGAAGGATGTCCTCATTCCTCTTTGATTAAACATTAGATCAGCAGTGAGTCTTGCTATTTTCGTGGATGCCTTCCTTGAGGCGGTTTGACGTCAGAATTAGGTTTGTTTGTTCAGTGTGAAACCTACAAAAGGACCTACACTCCAGTCTATTTAAGAGAAGGACGAGAGTTCATATGGTCTCTGATATGGTTTGTAATTTGCATGAAATCAATTTGGCAAAAAATTGCAAAAGCGTACAACTATTGATGAGTACAATGCATTTAGTTTTGCTGGTTTTCTCAGCAGAATATGCCTTCAGTGAGCAGCTACCATTGTTTGCATCTTAGCAATACATCCGTGGCAGATGCACAGACATTCACAGCGACTGTGGTTTTAGGCCTGGAAGAGATGCTTATTGTAAAGGAAAATGAGCAGAAAACATTAAAAAGGGGCAAAAAGTGTTCAGATGGGATATAGTGACTAACAGAAGGGAAAATCATTCATCTTCACCCTGACTGAGCATTGTGAAGATCTGAGCATAGGAGTGGTCCAAGCAAGGGTTGGGGCCTAGCAGTCATTCACGCTCTCCTCTTGGTCCAAATTGCATAGGTGCAGTGGCTTCTTTATAGTGACTCTGCCTACCAAATTCTGGGAAGAAAAGGACATGGTGACCAATGCATTTTCCCTATTCTGGGGATCAAGTCTTGGCAGTTTGTGAACCAGTTTATGAGATGGGATTACTTACATTTTGTCTACTCCAGATGTAAGTGTTGTGACATGATGAGTTACCGCCAGTAAACGGATACCATTCTATTTAAACAGAAACAGTCTGACTTACTCCACATGATTGCATTGTTTCTGACACAGATTTGAAACATCTGCTTTGACGCATCCAGTGTAGACAGCCTCAAGCTATTGTGGCAATGGTCTTGCACAGTCAAGACACAGTGTTACTTGCTCTCTCCCTGGACCTGCAAGGACACTAGTGTGTGCAAATGGTAAAGACACAGGTCCCTTGGGAAAAGACATTTATAGATGCTTTATCACTCTCTTCAAGCTCATTACCGTGGTGCCTAAAAAGATCCAGCAGGTGCATGCACTCTCCTTCTGGTCTGGATCCAAGGGATGCAAGCTTCTTTAAGTGGCTCACCCTGAGTTGACAGACATGGTGACAGAATGAATGGCCATTCTGGGATGCAATTCTGGATTTCTCCATGACTACCTAGACTCCTTACCTACTCCTTTCCTCAACCTGCAAAGACACCATTGTACATGCATGAAGATGAGAGGTCTTCTGAAGAGAGGTGTGCTCAGCATTTGGCAGTGGTGAAGAGGTGATATTAAAGGGGTCATGAACTGAGAAACCAAAATTCCTTTGATCTTTTGAGATTTAAAAGGTCATTGTACTATTAAAAATATTCTGTAAGTTTCAGAACTCAAAACTTTGTCATTAGTCTTAAAAACTTATATTGAAGGCAGTTTGCCAAAACGACAGCTTTTGGAATGTTCTACTCTATGTGTGCGGTGCTTATCCACACTATTACATCATAGTGTTTACGAGAGAGGCGAACGCGTAGGTATATACAAAAACCAAATGATAAAGATGGCTCTGAAGACAACAAGATGCTACACAGTGCGAAGTTAAATAGTGTTTGCGTTGAATGAACTTTATTTTTAATGAAGATCCAGACTGCATCAGTAAGAACTTGGTCCTCTGTTCACTTTGTTCAAACAAGGCACAGTTTGATGCAGTATTTTCAAAAAGATTGAAACTAAAAGACAATGCTGTATTGACTATATTGGATCCGACAGTAATGTCGCAACACAAGTAGCTGTTTTCATTACGTGGTCACTATTGCTTTATCTCTTCTTACAGATCTTTTGATATGTAGTGAGTTATTTATCCATTTTTGACCTACATCACAGCAGCATCCATCTATGAGGAATGTACGCTGTTGAACAAGCACAACTATTAGCCAATCATAGCAGTGGGCGTTTACTTCCGCGTCTACAATTCGCCACGCCTATTCAAACAGAGCATTCTGATGAAGAGGGTCAAAAACTGGACAGAAAATAACTTCTTACTTCTAAATTATGTTTTTTGATGTAAAAATTTTCAAAACATTATACGTGGACCTCAGAAAACAATACAAAAAAAGGCCCCTTTAACTTTGGGTGTATTTCATCACATGCTGCCTTTATTCCAGTTCATTCCAGTTGGGAGCTTGGCTTGCCAGTGGTGACTGATTGAGTTGGGGCGGTCATTCTCCTAGCTACAGTGACAAACCTGTCACTAGTACTCATGTTGATTACACAAATATACAGTAAATCAATGCTGATCCAAATAAACTATATGAAAAACTAGTAGAATTGAACTGGGATTCATAGCAAGCAACTGAACCAAAGGTTAAACAGCCTAACACTATTAAAATGGAACATCTTACATCACTGACATGAAACCATGTTCTAAATGATTGAGAATAGCAAGTTGAACAGAGACAGACCAGTTACCCTGCTGAGATGCAGAATATGCGAATGAGTCATCATGTGGCTGATGCCCTTGCTGTATTATTATTTTCCACTGAGACCAATGGTATAAACTAATAAGGGCTTTATTTCTAGCCCTCGTCGGTGCATAGGCTGTTGTAATTGTTCCTCATGGTGAGTCTCAATCTGTGCTTCACTGCAGGGTAGGACTTTATCCCTGTGGTATTACTAAGTGGCCGCCAAATGTTGCAAGTAAGGTCAAATGCATTACCACAGCACACCATGATCCTGAGTTTAGTGTGTTGTCTGGTTTTAATTGGGATATTGAGGCTACAGGGTTGTTTTGACCCGTTAGCCATTTGATTCATGCGGTCTCCAGTGGGCACACATCCCAGCAGACTTCATAGTGGATACGGAGCAAGGCACCACATACTCCATAATCCTCTCTCTCTAAGACTGGCTGCAGACTTTCTCTGTTAGCACCAGTTCACTTTTTTTATTTTTTATTTTTTATTTATTTATTGTTTTAATCAGGGCTATTCATTTATATAGCACCGTGAGGGATGTGTAAGAAAAATCCAAAGAGAGATGTCTGTTAAATTGAATCATATTTTCTCTTGTGTGCTTAGTCATTCTCTTATAACTATAGTACATTCACTGCTGAGTAATTTACATTGGATATTCTGCTGTTGGCAAAACAGCTAATGTCCCTTAAATACATTAAATGTAAATAGAATTTGCTGATTATATTTCTTAAATTCAATTAATTCTTTTTGCTGAAGGCCTCATTGTTTTTCTTGGCCAGAATAGTTTTAACTCTATCAGAGCCGTCTAAAAAGATGTGCCACTTTTTTGCAGGGGTGCTTGAGGGTGCTAAGACCCGGCACAAAAAACAAGTCTATAGTAAACTGAGATAGAAAAAAAATAGTTTGGGTTTAAAAGATGAATGTTAAAAAGCTGAAACTGAGAGATAATGTTGAGAACTGTTCTGAAACTCAAAAGGGGTAAATGTAAAATTATGTGGTATTTGTATTTTGGCCACATTTAGATTACATGGTTTAAGTGACCCAATTCTGATTTTTCCTTCCATGTGGCACAGACTGGATATGACCCATGAACATGTAAGCAGGAAATAAGCACTTGGATTCTTATATTCCCAGATCGGATTCAGGCCTTATTCATATGTGGAAATAAATCTGATGTGAATCGGAAACAAGCATTTGCATCTGTCATATAAGCAGACAGATCAGAGAGATTCCCTTGTCAATGTGAGTTGTATGTCACTGAAAAAGCGATGGCGGCAAATGACTTCAGGTCGACACCAATGAGTCAACTGAGCATCAAGACCAGCAATGTAAATGCGACCTTAGAGAAAAATCTAAGAAGCAGACTAACTTT
>JAFVLL020041388.1:0-43624 GCA_021397915.2 Tor tambroides | reverse complement strand
TAGGCGGGTGCTGAGCCTGTGGTTGTTCTATATGCAAGCATCAGTGTCTTGAACTTGATGTGAGCTGCGACTGGTAGCCAGTGCAAGGAGATAAAAAGAAGTGTAACATGAGCTCTTTTGGGCTCGTTGAAGACCAGTCGTGCCGCTGCATTCTGAATCATTTGTAGAGGTTTGATTGTGTTTGATGGAAGTCCAGCCATGAAGAGCATTGCAGTAGTCTAGCCTGGAAATGACAAGAGCCTGGACAAGAAGTTGTGCAGCATGCTCTGTCAGAAAGGGCCTGATCTTTCTGATGTTGTGTAGTGCAAACCTGCAAGATCAAGCAGTCTTTGCAATGTGCTCTTTGAAGGTCAGCTGGTCATCAAAGATTACACCAAGATTTATGATGAAATAAATGATGAATGATGAAATAAATGCAAATCGGCCTAGCTGGGTAGACGTTACCCAAATTTGAAGAACTAGTTCTCTAAATATTTCCACCCTCTTGTTTAAATGTCATGCGTTTCCTCTTTTACAGTGAAGAGGTTGTGTATCAGTTATCCGTACCCTCTGCTGGAGGATTCAAATTAGACTGAATTCCTTTGTAAAGTGGTCTCTCACCTCTATCATGGGACATATTGTACTACTTCATTCCTGGGTGGTCCTGTCTTAGAGGTCCTGTCTCTTAATGCCAACTTTCTAAGAACTTTTTAGCATTAAATGCAGTATTACAGGATACACATCCTTAAAGGGGTTCCCGGATTCAACCAGCACATGCAGCCTGTGCGTATTTGTTTTGTGACATGCACATTATGCAAAAAGACAAGCTGTTATGTCAACATTTCTTAATTCTGTACAGTAGTATCTTGCTTCTGAACTCATTTGACCCTCACATCCTCTGGTTTTCCAGCCAATTTCTTTTTCTTATCACTTTTTTACTTTGATTTCCCTCCCCCCTCGCTAACACTCTGTTCTTTATCTAAGGGCAGCAGGCCAGGCACATGTGTACCAGCTCTCTAAAGAAGGCCAGTTCAGTGGAAACTAGCAAGCAAACACTCTGAAAAGGACACATGCTCCCTCAATGTCAGCAAATATTTAGTCACAACTTTAAAGGGAAGTGAAGTCGTTTGAAACTGGGGATGACGCTGGCCACTATTAGAGCAGGTGAATGCGTAAGTTTGTTGTTTAAAATCAATGTGATTAACTGATTGATCAGAGTTTTCATGGCCATTTATTCTGATCTTTTTTTTACTAATAATGACGTATAGTCTGTGGTTTATTTCATAAGGCCAGTGTGGCAACGTATTTTTAGAGGCAGGCTGTGTTGTAACGTAACAACCTGCTGCTGTCACCTGCAAGATCAGCTGTGCTGATGGCTCAGAGAAATGGACTAATGAGGGTCCTCAAGTCAATGTGATGCATTGAATGAAGTTTAATTAGAAAGATAGATTGTCACTTAAGCATTTATAGCTTCTGTTCAGCTCTTCCTGTCCCTGAAGTGTTCTGAAATCACCCCTCTAGATCAGCCTCTGCAGACTGCAGTTTTTCTGTGTTTCAGAAATATTATAAAATGGATGGTGAAATATAGAGGTGTTCCCCCTGAAGGCTTAGTTAATAGAGAACAGTACACTAAGCACATTTGATGTAGTGTGTAGTAAGTCAGTTGATGGCCATTACTGAAGTTTTTGTATGCATTATTTGTCTGTATTTTTCTTACTGTACATTTAGTTCTGACATTTTGGCTTTTACATGAATTGTTCACTCAAAACCAAAGTATATACAGATACATACCACAGTAAAAAAGTAATATATTTAAAATACATTTATTTAGTACTAATACATGTACAGCTTGTGCATAATGAGCATTTCTTTCCATTCCTTTCAAAATGTTTAATATCACTGTTAATAAAGATTGTATGATCTTCATAAAGGACATTGCAATAGTTGGGTGCCAAAAATTGTGGCCAATATGAGCTAGAGAACGCATTTATTTCACAGTGAGATTTCCCCCCCCCCACTTTCAATTGTTTTACTTCAATGATAGGTTAGAATTTTAGAATTTTGTGAATTTTTTGAATGAAAGATCAAAAGGATAAACAATGCAGATTTATTTTCACAGCCACCTTTGCTCAGATTTACCAAGGGTGCCAATATTAGTGGAGGGCACTGTAAAGTGTACCTAAGGTATACTTGCAATAGTTCCACTTTAGTACGATCAGATATACTTTAGTTGGACTTCAGCACCACTTCTACACAACTAAAGTGCATTAAGTACAAAATTAGTTGTTCCAATTTAGCAGACTAAGTATAACAGGTTAGTATACTAAAAATACAATTGCAGGGTATTTTATTGAAGTACATAAATATGTAAATGTATTTGTAGCACACTTGGCATGAAATAAAAGTATTTCAAATACATTTAGTATATTTATTTTTCACTAGGGTAGGAATCCATAATGTATACTTATGAGACAAAGGAGGTCTCACCGTAGAGACAAATCCTTTTATATTTATGTAATTTAAAACATTATATTTGTAATATATATTTAATGCTTATTTTATTGAAATTAAATATATTACCATTGGAAAATTAGTAACTTTGAGCAAGAATGCATTCAGTTGATAAAAATTGACCGTAAAGAAAAAGATATCATAATTTCCACAAAAAAAGTCGTTGATAATATTTAGATATTTAGTTTCATGAACAACAACATCCGCATTTTGAATGATTTCTGTAGGATCATGTGACACTGTAGTGATGCTGAAAATAGCTATACCCTCACGGGAATAAATTACATTTTAAAATGTTATTTGCTGTATTTAAATGCAGCCTTCAGTATAAGAGACTCATTTTACAAAATCTTACTGACCACAAAGTTTTAAGTATTGTATATACAGTAATACAATAGAAAAGCAGTTTGTACAAGATGTGAAGTGTGATTGCCATTGCGTTACAGGAAAATACACAGAACCCACAAAACTTGATTTCTTTGAACAAAACCCACTTATTATATTACTGTCTGAAGCAATACATTGCAAAATGTTTGCAATCCATAACCAAGATTTTTCTGAATGAGGGTTCATCATGGGGTTAGCAGATGCCTGGGAGAGTCATGACTTTGTCCTTTTTTCTGGCAGCCTTGATCCCTCTGGATTGCTTGACATTGCATCACATATCTGTTCCTGTGTGTTTAGTGTAGTGAAAGTGCATCAGAGTGAGGGAGAGCAAGGAAATCCCCTTCTGCCACGTGGGATATGAACAAAGACTCCAGTTTGGCTCAAACTTTCTCTCTTTTGCCTTGCAGCGCGAGAGCTCCCGCCATGCTCGACTGCCGGCATTTACACTCCTCAGTCCTCTCTCACTGCACACCTTCCCGTGGAGATTGACTTGCTTTGTTTCCTCCAAGATGAATGTCTCTTTGAACCTCTTGTGGCATTTGAGTGAACTGCAGTTATATTACAGGTTCCAGCGCTGTGGTGATTCATCGAATGGGAACTACAGAGGAATTTGCTGCATCACAGAGCAAATCTGTTCAGATTTTTGTGTGTACACAACTTTCCTTTGACATGACCAACAAGAGTATATAAATGATGTCTCTTGAGAAGTATCTATTCACTGGTTCTCAATTACTTTCGGCTTTTCTGTCTGTCTATCATCTTAGTCTCACTTTCACAGTCTCTCCACTGTCTTTTCATCCAGCAGTTTGTATGAATAATATATGCCTCATTGCTTCGCCGTCATTAAAGGTGACCTTGGTTAATTATTGATCGGGTCAGATGATTACAGGCCTGACCTCTGTATGTTCTCGTCTGCCTCTCGGCTCAGTTTTCATGTTTACGCTCTTCCTCTTAGTATTCCTGGAGACCTTCATATGATGAATTGCTGGGAGAGTTTTGGAGACGTGAAATGTAAAATTACAAATGTAACCACCAACGCCAAGACTATTACTTTGTTTTAATGAAATATGTAAGAGGTTATGTATAGTCAGTTGGTCATTATCACTAAATAAAGCCTGACAGGGTGATCAGGTTGAGCCCCTGAAGGGGTTTATTGTGTTACGGTGACTGGCTGACTCTAAAATGTCCTGCTTATTACCTTGCTACTTGTCAAATAAATACATAAATGGACTTGAAATATTGTTTTGTTTTTATTATGGTTTTTTTTTTTATATGAGACCATGTGATTGAAGGAGTATAATAAATAAATAATACAGTTTAGCAGCTATTATTCAAACATATTTAACCACTGAATATTATATTTATAATAATTAAAATATTATATTTGTAACTTTATTTAAATAGTATACATTACTGTTTAAAAATTTGTGGTCAGCTAAAAAGGTTTTCATTCAACTGTTCAAAAGTGACAGTATATTATTATATTTCTACTTTTAAGTGTATTTGTATTTCATTTTTTTATAATTTTTGATGTAATGCAATCTCATATATATGTAATATATCTGAAATAGCCTATATATATATATAAAAAACAGAAATGCACTTAAAGTATAATATATAAAATGCATTATATTAATATTTTAATATACTTTAAGTGCATTTCTGTTTTTTAATCTATACTAATATATAAGGAAATAATAATACAGTTTAGCAGCTATTATTCAAACATGAATATTGCGATTGACCAACCAGAATCAAGAAGAGAACCGTAAAATAGGATTAGTTAGTTTTTATATTTATGTAATATTATATTTGTAACATTTTTTAATTAAATATAACTACTGTTTAAAAAATTGTCGTCAATTAAAAAGGGTTTTATTCAATTGTTCAAAATTGACAGTAAAGTCACTTCAAACAGTCTCTTTGAAATAAATGCTGTTCATTTTAACTAAGTTATCTTGAAAAATGTCACAGTTTCCACACAAAAATAAATAAAAATTGAGCTGTTTTCAACATGAATAATAAATGATTTCTGAAGGATCATGTGATGTTTGACATTAGAGTAATACCTGCAGAAAATTCAACATTTCCATCACAAAGGAATAAATTCCATTTTACAGTATATTAAAATTGGAAAATTATTTTAAGTTGTAATATTTCACAATATTGGTTTGAGGTTTTATGTTATAATGTGAGAAGAAAGAGACCACGGATTGATTGAAAAGACATGAAACTAATGCAGATATAGGAATTCATGATAGAGTTTAGCAGCTATTATTCAAACATATTTGAGCACTGAATATTATGATTGTCCAATTAGAATCAAGCAGAAAATAGGCTTAGTTAATGGGTATATCAGAACAGACTCCATATCAGACATGCAGACTGATGACCTGTTGAATGTCATTACAATGAATGAAAAGGATGGGAGGAACGTCACCTTGCCCTTTCAGAGGCATTCCCTCATCGCTATGGCCCTTTGGCCTGAATGCTTTAATAAACCTTCATAAAATTAACCCTTAATGCGTGCCAGTGTGCTGACTCAACAGCCGTCGCTCGGGTCAATTTGAGTTTGATTATTCTGGCCCTGGCTGACCCAAGCTGAGGTTGAGTCGGATCAGGAATGAAGCACCTGTCACTTGTATATAATTTGCAAGAGAATGATGAATGTGACTGTAATGGCTAAACCGCTACCGAATTAGCTCCGATGACGAACATGTAATGACTTTATGATTTACTATAGTTGTTTGGTTAGTGTTGTGTTACATTAGCGTGCTTGTTTGGGCTTCAGCAGCCTGTAAAGTTCACACAGTGGTCACACTGCAGCACCTCAACCCCTGTTAAAGCACTTGTTACTGAAGTTATAGCAGCAGAGGGATGCTTTTACATCTCTCTCAGTCCACAGACCTGTAGTGGAGTGGAGGCAGTGAGAATGTGCTGACAGTCTGAGGCACACTGACTCTCTGGGGTGACCAGATGGCTCCTGCTGACTCAGCGCCAATCACTGTCCTCCCCTCGCCCAGTGATGTCTGACTGCATTCAGAGAAACTGAATGAAAACTCTTGATTGAAGCTTGGATAAACAGTTTTTGAAGTGCACTGAAGATAAAGGGTTTTTTTTCTCACTCAAAGTAATTTTCTATTATAATAATTAAAAAAAATTAAAATATATTTTATAATATATCTACTTTTAAGTGTATTTGTGTTTCATTCTTTATCATTTTTAGGAGAGAATTTTGAAGTGTGTGTGTATGTAATGCATTATATTAACATTTTATTACACTTTAAGTGCATTTCTTTTTTTAATCTATACTTATGATAAATAAATAGGCTAACATATATATTAATCAAAATTCATCAAAAGATATTCAATGTAAAAATCAGAAGAAAACAACAGTAAGTTTAATAAAATGAGAGAACTGAATACTTGTTGATTTTATCTAATTGTTTAATTATATTTATTTTATTTCTACATTTTATATTAAATGTGACCCTGGACCACAAAACCAGTTGTAAGGGTAAATTTTCTGAAATTGAGATTTATTCATCATCTGAAAGCTGAATAAATAAAGCTTTCAATTGATGTATGGACAATATTTGGCCGAGATACAACTATTTGAAAATCTGTAATCTGAGGGTGCAAAAAAAAAACAAAAAAAAAACATCAAAATACTGAGGAAAATCGCCTTTAAAGTTGTCCAAATGAAGTTCTTAGCAATGCATATTACTAATCAAAAATTAAGTTTTGATATTTATGGTAGGAAATTTACAAAATATCTTCATGGAACCAGTGCTACTTATAACTGGTTTTGTGGTCCAGGGTCACAAATGTGCATGTTTTATTAATTTTATCAATTTTATTATATAATTCTGAAATATATTTCATATTAGATTATTTAATATATATTTTAATATAAAGAAAAAAACATTAATAAAATAATAAAATAACCAGCATTTTACTGAAGTATATTACTTGAAATTACTTACCAGTTTTCCCATTGTTTTAACTGTGCATATGTGTTTGTTTATTTTTCTTGTACTTTGTAGCGCAGCTGATAGAACATGGCATTTGCTCTTGGTATTTAATTCACATACTATTCAGATGGATAGTAAATATGTAACTTATAAAATGAATACCTTGAATTCAATGTATGTGCTTTAAATAAAAGTGACAAATAATTAGACACACGTTGTGTTGAGGTGAATTTACAGGAAGTACAGGATGACAATGTTTTGTATTTTAAAAAAATGATTAATCTGAACCCTTGGTTTGGCATAGATCACCATTCAATACTTGTAGGTCTTAGAGTATAGATTTAAATATAGATTCCATAAAAGTACATTCTAGGTTAATGGCATTCTGATTGGGATTTTCCTTCAAGCTGTTTCACAGAATCACAAGAAGCTCCAAGCAACGCCAGGATCCTGAATGAAATCAATACCAGCTTCACAGGCCAATGTTTGATCATTGACCACAGGTTGATTTTTGTAAAATCTTCAGCACAAGAGTGCAGCACCTAATAAAACCCCCAACACCCTGTAGGATGCTGTGATGTTCGAGAAGAATGAAAGCTCGCTTTTTTCTTTTTCTTCCGTGGAGTGAATTGCTCCTTAGGCTTGCTGACTGAATACTAATGCGTTAAACAAAGAGGTCACGCAGTCATTTATATTCAACAGTGACTCTTTGAGGAAGATGCAAACTGATCGATACTGGTGTAAACCCTCTGAGCCAATGTTGTGTGATTCAGGAAAAGAAAAAATGGGTCTTGTGGAGGTCTTTAGGACACAAGGAGGTGACTGTTCTTGGCTCTTACATCCCCATGAGAACAGCAAGGAGAATTTATTAGCCCTGCTTTAAGCACGCAAACTGGTTCAATGTTCTCAAGGTCATTTTTCCCGTCTAGTCCTCAGATTTGTGTGCAGATCAGCTAAATAAAAATGCAGTGGCCAGCGCTGTCACGTCAACATAGCTCCCCCTTTACATTTCCCCAGTTGCCCCCAGAAAACTGAAAATTCAAAAAATGACTGGTCACTAGGTGGTATGAATCCTCTGGGACCTAAAACTCCAGTTTCTAAGCCCCTTCTGCCCTGAGAGCCCATCATTTATCTAACATGTCTGGGAGGATGTGGAGCACCTGAGCCAGTTAGTCAGGAAGTGATGGATCACCGTACCTTCTGCCTCAGCTGTTTCCTGCTGATCCTGTCCCTGATCCCTCCCCCATCTCCGTTTTCTATACTCTTACCAGTCTCACCATCTCTTCCTATCTCTCCATCTCCCCGGTATTCCTACACCCAGCTGGGACCAGCTCTTCCATCAAGCCCAATTGTCTTTCCAAGCTGACAGTTCCCTCCACACACCCGCAGTTGACCTGCTCTTTATTTGTGTTGCCTAAAATAGCTGGGCTGTCAGTGTATCTGTGCCACTGTAGCGCGATATGGAGTGTTAACTTTATCAAAGTCACTTGTAATGTCTCAGTGCTGCTCGAGTCTGCCACTGAGCATTTTTCTGCATGAACACGTTTGATGCTTCTCTAATGTGTGTACCATCAATAGTCTCTCTGGACAACTAAAAATACCTATAATATAAAGTACTAAAATAATGAGTTTGTCAGTGTTTTTTTCCTTCATACAAGCCATTAAATATACAGAGATTTTTGTACATAAAAGCATTTGGGATGTGTTTAAGACCAGTACCTAGAAATAGATTTCTCTCTCAATTTGTTGTTAAGCAAATGTTTTTATGTAATAATTAGTGCTGTCTATCGATTAAAAAAATTTACTAATTTATCACACATTTTTTTCTGAAATTGCGATTAATCCCACCTAACAATAAAGTTTTAAAATATACTTTTATATTGCAATAATTTCACATTAAATCTTTGAATTAATGTAGAAACACCTTAAAGACAGTATATTTTTAATATTTGTTTAGTGGCATCCTTTTTTATGACTGAAGGTGAGTATCACTGATACCAATACTACTGATGTCTCTAGAAATTGTTCTTTTTTCCCTAATATTTAACCATTGACTATAGTATAATTGAGAGCCATCAGTTTTAACATTTATTAGACTTAATAAAAGAACGACTTCTTATTTAAGTGAACTTAAAACAATCTTCACATAAAACCCATTATAATAAATGTCATATTTACCCGTGCCCTTCAGCAAGTAGGAAATATACAGAAATTGAATAAAGTTATCAAACACTAAATTCTAAATTAAATATAGATGAATACTTAGAGCTACAAATGTTATTGATTTCCTCTTTTTTCTTTTGTTCTGTGATTAACAGACTTCACAGCAGCTGGGTTAACAACTTATTTGGCTGCTATTACTTTAAGAGCTGCCACTACTGAACATGACTGTAGCGCACGCCGCCGTATTTGAGTGTGCAATTGAAGAGCATGCGCTACAAGCACAGTATAATGGCTGACAGGATAGGGAGATTCACTTTTACTGACATATGGCCTGACAACATCTCATCTGACCGCAGTTCACTGTTGTTCTACTGAAGTTCTCTCGTTACCTGTACCGCTTCCAAGCTTGTTTGACTTGCGCCTGGCGCTGAGGCTAAGTGGAGTGTGCATCTGAAAAGTCTACTGTTTAATGTGATCGTAAAGACATTCTGTGTCTAAATAAACACAATTCTTGTCACGAAAAAAAGAGACAGAAGCAGCAGTAGCTCTTAAATATTTTTAATGCCGTTAAACTGAATAAATAAATCGCCTGTGTTAACACGCAAATTTTAACAGCACTAAAATATCAAAATATCAAATATGCTGTTTATTTATAAGATAAAGCCTATTTGAAAAATTTCTTTGACATTTTCAGAGATGGGAGCTGTTTTAGCATTAGATCAGTATACTGAACTTCACAGTCATTTTCAGTGATGCCTCGTGGAAGTTTAAAAAAAAAAGTTGGTTGTGTGCTGTGTTGATGGATAGAAGGACAGGTTTTTGGTTTAAGTTCAGCCCCATTTTAATGATTCCCTCAGAGATTTTAACACTTGGTGCGAGTCACATTTTAATTAGCACACTGGATAAAATTGGTGTAGCTTCCTATTAACATCTGGGACTGAACCAAATTAATGTACTTTACCAATTTGTTGCACATGATTGGGTTTTACATTAAGTGTTTTAGGCCACGCTGAACAGAAAGGAATCAAGGATATGCAAAACTGGGGAGTAACACATTTCAGCTTTGAACTGTAATTTTTACACAGGCTGTCAGCAATCCGATAAACACTCTTTACTGGGGCGTATGGCAGTTGGACTGATAAACGCAGCTCAACTGATAAAAAGCTGCTGTTTCTTGTGCATTAAAAAGTCTTCTATTTCCATTCGGACAGAGATTTGGCCTGCTCAGAAAGACGTTATTTCTCAGTTTCTAAAGCAGTCCTGTTCACAGCCACTAAGCAGGTGCGCGTCAGCTGGACTTGCCCTGCTCTGCAGTCAAAACGAGGATAACAAATGGTTTGGGGGCAGTTGGAAAGAGCAAACAAGAGAGAGCGAGTGAGGGAAAGAAAGAAGTAAAACAAGAAAGCAGCACAATTCTTGCCCAAAAGCCCTCATTAGGAGCAGAGAGTCATGTCAGGGAGTCAGCTGCTGGGGTGATAAAGGCAGCTGGAGGGATCCAGGAAAAAGCAGCACAGAGAGGCCTGTGTGGGACTGGACCTCAGCCAAACCCAGAGGCCCTGACTTGCATTATATAACCCTACAGTGGAAAGAAAACACAGCAACAGTACAGCTAGACGATACATGACCAGGAAAAGTGTATGCTTTGAATTATAAACAGCCTATTTAGTGAAAGGGGCAAAAGTGCTTTTTGACCCAAGAAAGTTGTAAAACAAAGACGAAAATGGCTTTGATTGTTGTGGCCTGTGATGTTGTTCTAAATGAGATTTTTCCATTTAGTAAATCTTTTGCTTATTAAAAGTGTCTTAAATAATGTTCTTATTGTAACATAATGAACATATTTTCATACTCTGACGTAGCATTTGACCAAGTTCCATTTGATTGTGCTGCACTTGCCTTGAATTTGACAATGAAGGATACTGTTGCTTCACACTGGCCGTGACAGTGAAGCTGTAGCCAAGGTCAAATTGTTGCCTGAATACCAGGGATGTGCAACATTCAGAATTGCGTTGAAAATGGTTAAAAAAAATTATTTAAAGAAATAGAATTCAAATGACTTCAGGATGGATGAGCAGATAGATAGATATATACATATATAGAGATTAGATATGCAGAATAATAAATCAGACAGTCCATATTCTTACATCAGTTGCTCAACACTGAACTCATCCCTTCACAGTAGTCCCATAGCTTCAACAAACAGTGAGCATTTGGGAAAAAAAAGGAGGGATTCGCATGCATATTTAAGGTGACATTTCTGCTGAGCAAATTCAGCCAGCCGTAGAATGACAATAGCAGGATTAGCATTAGCACCCACCCCCACGTCACATCTCGCTCTGTCAGAATGCTGCGCTCATCAGTTCCAGCACCGATCCACGGACATGTCCAGACACGTCCCATCCCGTAATGGACCCTAGTATGAGAAAAAACACCCCTGTTTTTGGGTCCCATGAAATGAAATTCCAGATGGAATGTGGTATTCAGTCACATGTAGGAAGCATTAAAATTCTACACGCTTTCCCTGTCTTTCATCTCTGTAATGGTTCAACACAGATTTGTGTGGAATGGCCTTAGAGAGGTTTTTGAGACAATGAGGCGGTGGCATTATATCTAGTTTTACCCTGAAATGCTGCTTTTTTCCGACTAATCTTATGTTTTTAGAAGAGATGTAAACATCATGTGCACTCTTTAGTTTTTGCATAGTGTGTTTTAACACAGTCCCTTCCCGCTCCGTATGGATTTGTCTCCTGGAAGCTGCAGTCCTTTGCAGAAGCTGTGATTATCTGGGCTAGCTTGTCATCAATCAAACATCAGTGCAGAGACACTAGTGACAGATAAAATCTCTCCCTTCCCTGTAGAGCTGAGACAGGCTTTCTCCACCAGAGGCAACGCAGCGGAGGTTTTCGGATCGGTATTAACACATTTCTCCTGACTTTTTTTTCTCACAGGTTATTTTTGGGAAAGATTTTTGCATGCTGCCACAAACGCGGGCTTTCAAGATATAGGTGGTGTCTCTTCAAGTTAGCATGTGTTTATTTTTTGGCAAGAAGCACTGCAGTAAAGATTTTAGGTGCTAATGGTGTATTAAGTACTAACAGATTTCAAAATAAGTGTTTATCATCTGTAAAACTGTAATGTGGCAAGTGACGATGGATTCATTTGTTAAAGGCGTAGTTCACCCAAAAATCTGTGTTCATTTGCTCACCCTTATGTCATTCTAAACCTGTATGACTTTATTCTGTGCAACACAAAAGTAGATAGTTTTCCATACAGTGAAAGTCAGTGTTGTTTGGACTCTAACGTTATTCAAAATTATTTTTTGTTTGTTTGCAAAATAACATCACAAAAGGTGTGGAACCACAGAAGGGTGAGAAAATTTGTATAAATTTTAATTTTGGGTGATCTGTCCCTTCAGAATAATCTGCTGCATATATGCTAAAAAAGATTAGAAACTATTTTCGCTCAGAAATTGCGAGCAAATTTTACAAACAGTGACAAAGAACTGGCAAGCAACACACTGAATTAAGCATGATGTTTTAAAGTAAAAACACTGAAATAGTCTTTTCTTGTAAAATGTAGTCCAGTTATCTTCAGAAAATCATTTTATACAGTGTATTATGCATTATTATTGTAACCATGTAGCATTTAGCAGCTCAAAGATATACTAACCCAAATATAATGCTGTTATTATTTTCTTCCCTGTAATAACTCTGTTATTGAAAGTCTGTTAGCCTACGGTCATGTTGTAAGATTTGTGATTAGAAGGTCAGGAATTTTCTGTTAATCGAGCGTGAAGACCTTCTGTTTCTGTAAAATGGGCATAGTAGCTTGTGATGCTGTCAATGGGTTCTTCATGCCTGCAGCTTGTCCTGTTTCTTTATGAACTCCGTCAATAGCCATAAAGAGGCATCTGTGCAATGTCTTTGTTGAATTGAACCAACTCACCACGTGATGCTCCTCTTAGACGTGGTGTTCACTGAGGGTGCAATTCATTGACGTCTACACACAGCGGTCATTCAACAATGTCATATATTTAACTGTTGTCTTACATCTTAAAAACTTATGGGCACTTAAGAGATTTTTGTTGTGTGTGTTCAGTGTTTATTCTCTCTCAGCTGGTACTTTTGAGTTGAACGTCAATTAGATTTTTACACCCTCGAAGACCTAAGGATATAGAGGATTTTACTTCAAAACAAAAAGAGTCCTCAGTAAACTCAATGTAGAGAAGGATGCTGCTTTCGGATAAGGATAAGCCATAAAGCGCAAAGAGCATTTTTATACGCATAACTGTATTCTTTGAATGTGGCTATTTTATTTGCACCAAAAATTTATTAAGATTGGCTATTGCTGAAGCAATTATGTTTCCATACATCTTACAGATGTCTTGATCAAATTATCACAAACCCACATACCTGGACAATCCTGAAATATATGTTTAGTGAATATTTATTTTTCTAGTTACGCTCCACTTTAGAATATTTAATTTATGCATTTGGCAGACATTTTTAACCAAACCCATTTTAGTGTATATGTTCTCTTGTGATCAAACCCATGACTTTAGCACAATATACTGTACTACCAGCTGGGCTATATTGGAAATATTTATTAAATATAATGAATCTAAATGGGAATCTTTTGTCCAATAATAATGAATGGTCAGAAAAGTCTGAGAATTGTGAAGAATTGTGAAAAAAGTGTTACAATTTCCACAAAAATATTAAGCAGCACAACCATTATCAACAGTGATAATAATAAGAAATTTTACTTGAGCACTAAATCAGCATATTAGAATGATTTCTGAAGGATCATGTGACAATGAAGACTGGAGTAATGGTTGCTGAATAAATTATATTAAAAAAAAAAAAAGAAAAATATATATTTTTTTAAGTTTTAATAATATTTGACAATAAATGCAGCCTTTGTGAAGATGAGGCTTCTTTCAAAAACCTTTATAAAAAATGGCCCAAAACTTTTTAATGGTAGTATACATCTACCATTTCGAAGAACATTTAAAAAAATCTAAAGAAACTTTTCTGCATTTAAAAGGTTCCATGGATGTTCAAGGTTCTTCATGAAACCATCAATGGCAATAAAAAAAAAACTTTATTTTTAAGAGTGTAGTGCTTTGCTTTCTCTTCTTAGGCAGATGTGATCTGTATGTGTGTGTGTGTGTATATATATATATATATATACAGTCACTACCAGGGTAGCACTTTCTCTGAATCTCATCTGCTGTGATCTTCTACTCATCATTTAAACACCAGAGAAATTAAACTCCAAATGTTTGCACTGAAACAAGGAATTGAGTCTGGAGCTCACTTGGTCTGGCATCTGCTTCACTTTAATCTGAGTTGTTTAAAGACATAAAAGAAGTGTCCTTATATCAAGGACATGTTTACAGTCTTGGTGGTAAAAGAATTACAAACAGAAGTACTAAACATCTGACAGCTGCCGGCCAAGACTAGCATTATTCGAAAGGGGGGGAACAAGAAAGAAATGCGTCATTTGGCGCCAAAATTTCTCCATCCAGAGCAAAGGCAGCAGCACCGAAGTATGAATAAAAGTCATTTTATCCTGGTTCTCTGGCTTTGGCAGATTGTCTTTTATTCATTCTTCGCAGCGAACACAGTGCTCGACTCTCTGTAAGTCTGTTTGCCTAATCTGCTACCCATTTACCAGCTGCTCTTCTGGCAGACTGGCGTTTTCGTCACCATGGAAATGTCCACCCAGGCCTGTGACGGTTGTCTTGGCACATTGCCTGGATAATGAGGTAGCTCCGTCTCATTTGTTTTCTTTGCACTCTTCATCTTTGTTGATAGAGTGGACAGCCAGGGGCCTTTAGTTGATGAAGGGCAAATTTAAGGTGTAAAAGCCATGTGCCAAGCCCAGTTAACTGCCCTCACCAGCTGTTGGTGAATCTGTGCCAGCCTTTAACAGAGGCCAGGCTGTGTGTGTGTTTGTTTGGGGACAAGACCCCTCAATTGTATCCTCCTGTGAAGGGTTCAATATAATCAACTTCACTCTTTCATCCCAGATAAAGCCAAACAGGGCATGTGACTTTCAATTACTTCTCTGGCATGTCAACAAAACTTCATTTCCTATTTTAAAGGTGATGCTCTTTAGTGAGTGAGAAGGACGCTCTGCATCACGCTGCTAATTAATCAAACAGTCTGTCCGCATGGAATTGTCACATCTAATACAGCTTGATATCATTTGTCATGGTGAATCATAATCGCTAGTGACTTCATCATTGATCACTGCTGACTCATTATGAGCCATAAATTAGTGCCACTTGCATGCGTCTTACACTTCTGATGCACAATACAGACCAAAGTTTGAAAATAAATTTGTGACCCTGGACCACAAAACCAGTCATAAGGGTCAGTTTTTTGAAATTGAGATTTGTACATCATCTGAAAGCTGAATAAATAAACTTTCCATTGATGTATGTTTGTTATGATAGGACAATATTTGGTACACTTTTATAGATATATATTGTATACTATATTACTATACTATACTATATTATAGTTTATTATTACAGCTTAAAGAAATAGTTCACTCAAAAATGAAAATTTCATCATCATTTACTCACCCTCATGTCGTTCCAAACCTGTATGTAAGATATTATGAAGAATGCTAGTAATCAAACAGTTGTTGGTCCCCACTGACTTCCATAGTATTTCTTTCCCTGCTATGGAAGTCAATGGGGACCAACAACTGTTTGGTACTTCAAAATTCTTCAAAATATCTTCTTTTGTGTTCAACATAAGAAAGAAACACATACAGCTTTGGAACAACAGGGTGAGTAAATAATGACAAAATTTCATTTTTGGGTGAACTATTCCTTTAATTATAGTTACATTTATATAGTAAATTAAATGTAGTATTTAACTATAAATATATTTTTATTTATATGAATATTTGTAATCCAAAAATCTGAACTATAACAACATTATAGCAACATATATATTAATAGAAATAATAATAACATATTAATGAAATTGATTATTAATTTATTTATTTTTGGACTGAACAGTGAAGGTAGTTTTAAATAGATAATAATATAGTTTTGATTTTTGTTGAATATTTTTGCACACAGTTTAATTCCAGTACTTCCATTTGTACTATTTCATAGTTTAAATGACTTTTATAATTATAAAATCATTATACAATGTTGGAAATAGGAAGTATGTGTGTCCAGACTTTTGACTGGCATTGTAGATTATTTTTTAAATATCTATTATAAAATATATTATAAATGTCATTTGCTTTTCATTTCCAACAGAACCAAAAAAAAAAAAATCTTTGAAGACCTTAATGTCATAATCTATTTATGCATGTACTTCACGGCATTATTGGAAATGAGCCAGTGACTATTCTAGAATCCATGCTGGTATTTTAGGATCAGCCTGTTCTGTACTCACTGCTGGATGTGGCAGCAAATAACAAGTGATTGGCTGTGGTCCCGAAGATTCCTCATGGGGGTTATGTGGGACACCAAGTGTCCCATTATAGGACAGTGAAGGAATAATGTGCCAGCACATCAATACATCAGTGAGTTCACAACAACAATATCTCTTTGTTTCAGAGTCGCTCTCAATAATTCACATCTGCACATTTATCAGCCTGTGCCAAGATGTGATATCAGGTGAGAACAAGTTCCTCCACTTTGAATTTCTGCTCTCTCTGCTTTATAACAAACAACAGATCACTAGAGAGGGAAACCTCGATAGACATGGAGACGTGTGGTTTCATTGGTGAGCGCATATCCAGGTTTAAAGGAACTCTCTGAACTGTAACTAGAAACAGACGCAAGCTTTTGTGGCTGCGCTGCAGACAGCCAGCGGACCGATGAAGCAGTGTGAGCTGTCAGATAAGGAACCCTGCAAGGGAATAGAGAAGAGGTTTCAAACACCTGAATACTATAAATAAGACTGCTGGGGATTTTATCTATTCATATGTGTTAAAGTTAGTTTGCACCTGAACTGTTCAAAGACAGACAGAAGAGAGATCTAGGAATATCATCCAGTTGCCGTTTTTACAGAGAATCACAAAAATGATTTTTTTCTCTGAATCAGGGTCACTGGCTTAACAGTTACTGTGTAGTGGGAGCAGCAAATATTTATATATAGATATATACACCCCATGCAACGTGCCTATCAATGGGCATGACAAGTGCTGGGGTTCATGTATCCATACTTAGAATATATACTGAAGATCTATTTACACTAGATACCAAGTATACTGCAAATACACCAGGAACATTTTGATTGCTTCCTCCTCTATGCTCTCAATTTGTTGCCAGAAATTCCTAATAACATTGTGAAGCAGTTTGTATATAGGATCTATAATCTATATATTATTAAGAACCTAAGTCCTTAGTTCCACATAAACTGTCAGTTTCTGTGTTGCTTTTTATACATCATACCATTTTTAATGCAAAATACAATAATTAATTCTAATATGCTGCGTTGGAAATATTTCTTATTACTTTTGATTTTGAAAACAGTTGCGCTGCTTAATATTTTTGTGGATACTATGATGCAATTCTAAATGTCTTTACTGTCGCAATTTAATGCACCATCGATCAATGAAAGTATTCATTTGTTTAATTTCTGTTTCTCATTAAAAAAAAAACTTACCCCAAACTTTTGAACAGTGGTGTATTTTCATTAATTTGGGAAGAATGGACAAAATAACTGGCCATATTGTATGTAAAAATGTATGTTACTTCTATATGTTATAAAACATATAGTCACACCAGTTGCTGAAATAAAAAAAAAAAAACTGAAGTCATAAAGCACAGAGCGAATATAATGCTATACTTGTATGTATGGCAAGTCTATTCATGCAAGGCCTTTCTTTGACACAATCTTGAAGTGTCTGTCTGCTTGTATAGAATTGTGCCATTTTCAGCTGCTTACTAAAGACCTTGTACACAATGGCTCCAATGTGCTCCAAGAACACTTCTCTAACAACATGAAAAACAGCAAATTGTCCATCATTGCTTTGTGCATAACTATGATTTACTGCTTACCATTCATATTACTGAGGAAAAAAGTGCATGCAAAAAACATTGGTTATATTGAGAGTATTTGCACTGGCAGAGATCCAGTGTACCATCATATTACTCATGCATAGACCTGCCTCATGAAGACCATTCATTACATTCATACAGTGTTATATGTCACCAGTGCAATCCCGGCAGTTGTTTCGCATAAAAGTGGCTGATTGGAAAGAATGCTGCCTCCTGGCACTCTAATGCATATGGCATTGCCTACTCAGAACTTTAGCGTTTGAAATATTGTGTTGAGCAGAGACAGGGAAAGGCAGTGTTACTTCTTATGTGTGAATAAGTCCCGTCACGGCAGCCCGTGGAGGTTTACCCAGGGTGTGCCTGAGTCTGAATTACATAATATACCTCTGCCAGTGACAAATGGCTGTTAAAGTGCTCAGTTCTCAACAGATTCAACAAAGCATGGGCCTCAGTATGCCAGAGGGAAAGAGTGGAGAAATCCACAAGGTCGTTCCCAGGCCAGGCTCCAACTGCTGTCATTCATCTTTCATACTCCTTTAAGTAATTCTTTGAAAACTAAGCGGGTGTGTTTTGTCACTTTCATGGACCAGAGCCCTACTACAGCTGACTATAGAACAGAAATGTTTGTGTTGCTGCATCTTACAGGTCTAATCCTTTCACATGTGGTGTCAGGCTCTGTGTATACAGCGGCGTCTCTCTCCGAGGGGCGGAAAGAGGCTTTGTCACTCACATTGTGCGTGTCCCATTATTGAGTGTAATTGGATCCTTTGCAGTTTTGGTTGAATTAGCAGTTCTGTTGTTCCTTTAGCTGTATGTATTAAGAGTCCTTTTTGGTCAGGATGGCCTTTGGTGGTGTACAGTGACCTCAAAAAAGTATTTGGATAGTTCACCTAAAATGAAACATCTGTCATCGTTTACTCACCCTCATGTTGTTCCAAAGCTGTATGACTTTCCTTCTTCTATTGAACACAAAAGAAGATATTTTGAAGACCGATTCAACTGGTTTTGCCCATAAGAAGTCAGTGGAGTTTAAAATAACATTAAACACCATTGACTTTCAGTGTATGGACTAAAAACACTTTTAGAGTCATTTTTCATCTTTCCACAGAAGAAAGTAAGTCATACAGGTTTGGAACAACATGAGAGTGAGTAAATGATGACAGATGTTTCATTTTTGACTGAACTACCCTTTACTCTATGATTTATCCTGTGACAGGCTAGTTTGGTATGCAGTAACTGTGCTTAGATTCAGAAAAACTGTGTCAAATATATGTAACAAATTTATTTAAATAAAAAAAGTTCCAGTAATACAATACATTGTGTCTTTATTTTGAATAATAAATTAATTGTTTTAGAATTTGAAACCTTACATATGTATTTGAAAACATATGCATGATTTTTCTTGAAACATGTTCATGCTATTCTTTAAAATAAATGCTACTTGGTTTAATATTTTGTTATAAAATGCAAAGTCATGTAGTGTGGCTTAAGTGTTTAAATGTTTTTTGGGACTAATGTATATATATAAATCTTTAATATATATTTCATTGTAGGGCTCTAATCCACACATTTTTTTCAGTATAAATCTGCATTAGCCTCAGTCTACCCAAACACGCATTATGAGTCTACTAAGTTCATATACATCAACTCATGAGGTTATGGTTCAGCTATTCAGAAAGTCTCGAAATTACGGATCAGTCTAAAATAGAAGCAAACCCAGCCTCTCATCAGTGGGCTTAACTGAAGCAGACAGACCGAGGCATCCGTTCACTCCACAGTAGAGTCTAATGAGAACCAGCATGCGACGTATAGCACCACCCTTGTCCCTAAATAAGCATTGTTTAGGGGACTGTAAATGATGTGGTTGGTTGTGAATAATGCACTTGGTGGTAGGATGTTTTCATTGATTGCAGATGGTCGGAGTTCAGCCGTAAAGCCACAGAAAAGGAGCACTGTTAAGTATTATACAGTGGTCACCCATAATGTTTAAACCTCCTCTTTATTTTTACGCATGGAAGGGTTCAAATCAAGGTGTTGTAATTAGTGGTTGGTCAGCTCTTATATCACAGTCTTCACTGCCACACTAGCTGTTAACTATCTTGTCTCTTTGAGGAGGAGTTGAACTTGTGCCCAGACAACTGCAGTGACTATTGTAATTATGCGTCAGATGGGACGCCGACTGGGGCCCACTAATTTGGGTGAGTGTGTTAGATGCCTGTTTGTGTGTGTGTGTGTGTGTGTGTCCCTCTGTTCTGCCTGGACACAGAGTGCTCTTTCAGGCTTAATGTCAGCACTGGCTCAGTCAGGCTTTCCATACATCTCCCCAAACTGCCTCCAGACACTACAACAACAAAGGAAATGTGGAGACAATGGAGGTTTTTATAGCATCCGGGGCTGTAAAGGCTCAAACGTACAGACATGTGAGAGTGTGTGATTTATAAAAGAGCGTATAAATCAGGAGTTGTGAGGTCTCCAAATGTTAGCAGTGATATGGGAGTTCACACTGAATGCACAAAGGTATAGTGGTTTAAATGTGGGTTGCAAGGAGATACTTGAATCTGTACTCATCCTGGTGAGCCGCTTCATCAGTCAAGAGATTGTTGAGGTGATGATGGCTCTGGTCCAAAACCTAGTGAGCTGCATGTGTAGGTTGTGTTTTAAAACACTCCCGAAGCAAAGGCTGTTTCTATTTGCCAAATTCGATCCCATAATACATTTCGAAAAGCTCAGTGAAAAAATCTATCAAAGATCACTATGAAATTTTTGAAAGCAACCTGTTTTTCCACCAATGTTGCATTAAATTGAAACATTATTATTAAAAATCATAATTTCTATGTCAAATAAATGCTGTACGTAAATGCTATAGTTTAATTTAATATATTTGCACTGCCATTCAAAAGTCTCTTGTACTAACCAAGGCTGCATTTATTTAATCAAAAATACTTTAAAAAGTAACATTAAATATGACTATAGTTTTAAAATATCATTTTTTTCCTGTGATGGCAAAGATGAATTTTCAGCATCATTACTCTAGTCTTCTCTAGTCACATGATTCTTCAGAAATCAATCTATGCTGATTTAATCCTCAATAAACGTGAGTTTTTTTTTATGATTATCAATGTTGAAAACAGTTGTGCTGTTTCAAAAGAACAGAATTTATTTGATATTGAAATAAAATTTAATGTGTCCTTGCTGAATAAAAGTATTAATTTCTTTAAAAAAAATCTTAATTGGTATTGTGTATATTTACATAATTAAAATATATTTAATTCAGATATTAAATGTGAATTATTAAAACAACTTTTCAATTGAAGTTTCATCTCGTGTTTTCTGTAGCACTTTCCATCATAGGTGCGAATAGCTTGTAAGGCATTTCTCACAGACCTTAGATCACCTCAAACTGAAGTGTTGAAAAGTCAGAGCGTCAGTGTTTTCTGTTGCTCCATGATCACTTGAAGTGAGTCGGTGGGTGAAAATGGACTGGATCTGGAATGGAGTGACTAGCGCATGGCAGTGGTCATCTGTCCCTCCACTCATGCTCACAATTCCAGTCAGCTCACTGATTTTTGCAATCATGCTATAGTACCAAATATCAGCACAGATGTGAATACCTCACATTCTATACACATGAGGTAGACGGTGTCATGGGCTTTTACAGGTCACTGCTCTACAGTTTTTCTACAGAATTTTTCAAGCTATTATAAGGTTACTGAAGTCTTTGTCCTAACATGCCATTCTCAGGGCCTCTTTAAAAAAGGCACCTCTAGTCCTGTGAAGCAAGTGCCTGTGGGGTCAGAAATACCTCTCTTGCTACCTTTCCTATCATGCTATTGCCTCTAGTGTGCTCGCACAAGGATTTGTGCCGGAGTTCATGCGAGGTGTGCCAGTGGAACATGTGATGTCTTCACAGCTGAAGACTATATGTTCCATATCCACTAATACTAAACAGATAATAGACCAGGCTCTCTCAGTAGTCTTAAAGAGAAAAGTTCACCCAAAAATCGAAACTCTGTCGTTTACCCACCCTCATGTCATTCCAAACCCATTTGCTACTCTTTTCCCTGTGGAACACAAAAGGAGAATTTTAAGAGTCTTCCAAATTCTCCATTTGTGCTCCATGGAAAAAAAAAAAAAAAAAAAAAAGGCTTATGGGTTTAAAAAGACATGAGGGTGAATAAATAACTACAGAATTGAACTATCCCTTTAAGCTGTATGTCAAAGGCCTCTGACACTGTCCTTTGCAGCAAGCCAAGCCAACTAATTCCCTTCGGCTGCTTACTTCTGCACAATGAGCAATTCGTGACACATCTCGTTATGTGTAAACCAGAAGAGGGAAGGATGAGGCATAAGAAGAAGTCAGGATGGTGAAAAGTGGAATTAAAAGAGGAGAAGAAGATAGAGACAGAGGAAGAGAGAGAGAGAGTAAGAGACTGAGGGATATTTTTAGGAGTCTCCTCTCTGACCACTTCAGTGGCTCGGGCCTCGTGCCTGGAGCTTCTGGTTTCATTGTGCAACCCGGCATCCAAAGAGATGTCATTTAGCCAACCAGAGACAGGGCTCACTTTGTCTGTGTGCACCACAGTGAGGGTACCTAAAGACAACTTCAGCCTCCGCTACTGCTACTCAATAAAAGGGAACAGCTGTATCGAGGCCACGCGCCTAAAAATAACATTCCCAGTTTAATTAGGGGCCGTCAGGATTCCTCTGGATCCTGCCAAAAGGCCGGAGTTTGGAGGGGAATCAAGGTCAACCGAAAAAATGAGTAAAAGCTTTCTCTGATGTGCCATTTCACTCTATTTGATACTTTTGAATATGTTTGATGTGTTATTGTTTTAAAGACCACTTTTATTCATTTAGTCTAGTTTCACATGGATTATATTGCAGATCCAGTATTTATTTTAAAGATGGAGTGTGTCTGTGGCGGTCTTAAGTTCCACTGTACACACGTGAAAGATTCCTGTGGGAATTACAATTAACTGGCTGGTCTGGAGAACCCTGGAATAGTTTAACTCTGCCCTGACCACTGTTAATAAATAATGAGCAGCACATTACCTCTGTCTAATGATTCCATAAGCTTCTGATTAATACTGTAAAACTCTATATCCGTTGTATGCTGGCATGATTCCTGTGGGAACTGAAGCTGAAAAAACTGCTGAAAAAACAGCAGCTGTGTTGAAGTGACATTAAGACCTGCAATTAAAGGAAACATGAAAATTCTGTCATCATTTTCTCACCTTGCTGTTGTTTCAAACAGGACTTTCTTTCTTTTTTTCTTTCTTTTTGAATGAGGACTGGGGATAAATGTTTTTTACTCGTATAACTTATTTTCAAAATAATCATTTTCTAATAATTAATCATATTTTGTACTTAAGTAAAAAATGTCTTTCTTGACTTAATTGACTTAACTTTTAACATAATTCTTTCAGAAATAAGAAATGTTGCATTTTAAGCTTAACAGTCACAAGCAAAAATAAATACGCAATTTCATCTCAAAACTTGTAATATTGTAAATGTTGTTGTTTTTGATGTCTTTATTATTAAATACACCAAATGCCTTGCCAATTAGGCTATTTACTGTTGCATCAGAAAGAAAAATAACATTAATTACAAATCAGATATCGGACACTTCAGAATAAAAATAATGTGGATTGTATTGAAGAAAAAAAAGTTTGGAACAACATGAGGATAAATGAACAATTTTTCATTTTGGGGTGAACTTTCCCCTTAAAGTTAAAAGCAACACTGGTCAAATTGTGGTTTCTTGGTTTAACATTGAAACTTATGTTGTTCATTTGTATACTGTAAGAAAATTCCTAATGTTTCACTCATGAGTGACTGCCGAATTTTTAACCATGATCTTAACACTTGTGCTTTGATGTTTAGCTTTAATTTGGTCAATATGTTGTTGTTTCTATTACACCCATGTTTCTTTTTTCCATGACTTTAAGAGGTAATGATTTCCCAGCACAATACATAAACTAACCAACCATTTAAGCCTTGTATTTTATGTCTCACTGATAGTGGAAATATTCTTCTCGCTATAGTCTTTAGTCGCACTGTCTCTCTCTCGTTGGCACACAAACACTTTCATTCTGGCTGGGTTGTTGCTCTCTTGCCACATTAATCTCATTGTATCATAATCTAATATTATCCCTTAAACACCATAGATTTCACTGAATCCAGTCTTTTTTAGATGCATATACGCTTTTCAAAGGGGTTGGAATCAATAGCCGTTTTCTGTCTGAGAGCAATAGTGTAATTATTGGTCTTTGGCTGTGTTGTATTGGGTCAGTGGAAACCCTCACTGTCCCCCTGAGTTGATGCTCTATTTTAAGCATGTCAACAGTTGGCATTGATAGGAAGCAATTACGGGGGTCAGAGGTGAGGTGATTAGCAGTAATTATGGGAAAAGGACGACTGAGTGCATGAACGTGCTTAGATGAGGTCACTGGTCACCATCTAATGTGACAGTCGCATGGCTCAGCTACTTTATGAATAGCTGATTCAACATGCATTTGCACTTTTCCTTTTTAAAAATGTATAACCTTAAATGTACCACCATTATTTGCATATTTTATTTAAATATTCAAAAAAAACTTTACTCTTGTAGCTCAGGCTCTAGCTGGACTTTATCCAACCGAGCATGCATGTGATCATTTCTGTCTCTTGTCCTTTGTAACTTTTGAGAGAAGAGTTAATAACGGTTGGCTGGTGTTAATGAAGCACTTGAATGAAAGTGCTCAAGTGGGTTTGTGGCATTGTTGCTTTGATCATCAATGATGGCGATAACCATGATTGCCATGCCAAATTAATGTAGTTACTAGAATGAATGTTTCTACTACTATTTTATCACATCTGGTTAGGAAACGTTGCAATGTGACACGACAACTGCGCTATGATCAGTCAATATTGTGCTCAAACACAATATTTAAGCTCAAAGTGTACTCAAAACTGCTCAAATCAGTTAATATTCGATATTTAAAGCACAGTTGTGAGCGTTTCATTAGATGGCAAAATCGTACAAGTTGGGTTGTATGTTTTCTTTAGTATCTTACTGGTATATGCACAAAAATGGTGTAGAATTTTTAGAATTTGGTGTAGAAATTTTCTCTCAGAAATTGCTTGAATTTCACAAACAATTAGAAAGAAACGTCAAGTAACGCACTGAATGAAATATCAAGTTTTGAAGTAAAAAGACTGCTACTATAAAACATACAGTGGATCCAAAAAGTATTAATACACTTTTGGGAACTTAAATCATATTTACATATCAGCTTGTCTTTAAATTAATCGCAGAATACAACCTTTTTTCATAAAATGTCAATTATACAAGTTGGCAAAATTTCAAATTTCAAGTTGGCGAAATTACAAATTTGCACCCAAACATGCAACCAAAACTTAAAGCTAAGCATGAAACCTCAGCCCCAAACATGTTTGTTATAGGAAAAAAAACAAAACAGAAATGTTGTGTTTTTATACAGTTTTTTATACAAAGTTTCAAGTTTCGTCACTCACACTTTAAATGTTAATTTCTAGCATTGCTTAATAAACATTTCTCTACTTCAGAGAGATCATATTTGTCTGAGGTGCTCTAAAATATTGGAGGTCTTGTTTGCGATGCGTGAATATGTATAATGCGCAGCGCTGTTGACAGAGTGCAACTCCCCTCAGGACTTCCTCATAAATCAACAAGGTGTGCTGACCAGAAGTCTCCATGGATATTTCTGCTTCCAAGAACTGGGCAACACATTCATTTCCAATAATTTCCCAGGTCTGATGCTTCACAGAAAGAGACTCTTTTAACTACCCTGTGTGAAGTGCTTAAAATATTGGGGACATCTTACGTACTGTACCAGATTCAGTAATGCTAACAAATATGTAGACTGTATACACAACCGTAGTGCAATTAAACTCGTAACACAGCTCAGTTGTGAGCTAGTATTCATGATGCGTATTTTCCTGTGCTCTTTCCACAGTCTCACGCGCTCATACCTCTGCTTCAGATAAACAGCGAGCACACTAACGGCAGCAGCACATTCTTGCTCGCACATGGATGCAGTATGTGTTCTCCACTTTCTGAGAAGGAGGCTCCTCTCTCTGGTTTCTGTAAATCATATTTGTAACCTTGGACCACACAGTGTAGTGAGCTCAGCCCAGGCCACAGGCGCAGAGGACAGGACGTTGAACGGAGAGATGCTAAACAGAGCAGGAAGTGCACTTAATAGAGACTCTGCCGAATTATTAAAGGAAATAAGTGCCCTCTTTTGTGACTTGCTCTGGAGATTCTCTGAATACTGCTATGAAGATATGCATTGATGTTTTAAAGAATTATCAATCAAACTTTTTCAGTCTCTCTCTGAAGTTTATCCTAGTATGTAAATGGACTTGTCTAAAAGTTGATTGTTCTTGTGGGATTTTTGTCTAAACCAGTGTCCCTGTAAAGGTGGATTACGCTCTTACAGATTAAAGTAGACAAGGGAGGAGATTTCATTTTTATCTCTCTGAGAGTTTTATGACAGATCCCACAGTTCATCCCATCAACTCTCTCTGAAAGAAAAACTTCCTATAATGACCTGTTTCAACTCTAAATCCTGTGGTTTTGTAAGTCTAGTTGTGATTTCCCAATGCAGAAAATGCGGACGGAATCGCAGAAACCAGTCATAAAAACTGAATTTACTGTATAATGCGGAATGTCGCGGAATTTGCGAAATTTTGGATGAATACATCAAAAATAGGTCAGTACACTTAAATCAAAACGCAATTTGGACTAGTGTGTTGTGAATATTAAGCCGCAAAAATACCATTTAAATATGAATTCTGCATGTTCTGCGCACCTCTGTGTGAATGAATGGCGCAGACACACGGTTTCGTTTACTGAAGCGCGTGACGCTTGCAGTGTTTTCAGCCTTTGCCGCTTCAATATACAGTATGTGTAGGCTACATGAACATAATCTCTAGAACTTCTATGAGAGTCACTTCATGAGCATTTTACCATTTCTTTTGAGAAAAAAACTATCATATCATGTACAAACAGAAACCTAACGGTCTAAAAGTTTGGTTTAAAGGGGACATATTATGCCCCTTTTTACAAGATGTAAAATAAGTCTCTGATGTCCCCAGAGCGTATATGTGAAGTTTAAGCTCAATATACCCCACAGATAAATTTTTACAGCTTGTTAAAATTGCCATTTTTAGGGTGTGAGCCAAAACGCGCTGTTTTGAGTATGTTGCTTTAAATGCGAGTGAGCTGTTGCTCCCGGAGAAGAGGGCGGAGCTTCAAGAGCTCCAGCTCCGCATTAGCAGTGCTAGCCTTTACAAATAAACATTCCCCTATTAATACAAGCCTGTTATCTTTACAGAAAACTACTCAGTTTCAAAGTCAGTCATCCGATTATACTGTGCATAATAAATTCACATTTATGTATTACACAGACGGGGAGCATGGCGGGATAAAAATAACAACATAGCTGGTCTCATGCTATCACAGACTTTATAATTCCCACTTCTGATTATGAGCTCGACAACTTCAAGCGATCGACTCACATTGCTTTCATATGCAACTTTTAACTACCACATTCCTATTCACGATCATTCTGGCAGCACTTGAAGGCAGCATCAGTGCAAACACACAAGAAACAATGGTAGCTTTAGCATCATTAGCCTTACAGAGTGCCAAGAAGCTCTTTCAGAAAGGCAATTTGGAAAACAAACGCATGACACTTACTTTGTCTGGAGCTGACGATTTTTTTCCGGGATATTTCCTTCGAAAATCAAATGTAATTTAACCACAGTGTCCTTGGCTCAGATGGGGGTGAGATTATGGTGACTCCTATGTTCATTAGTGCATCCCAAAACACAACACTTGTACAGCCCCTTTGGTGCTGACAGTGTATATATCTCCAGTAATGGCGGACCGCAGCTTCTCACTCAGGGCTGTGTTTATGCTAATAGGGCAGAGAGCGTCACTAATGGGCAGGACTTTTTCCCCTCAGTGACATGCACAGAGGGAGAATCTGAAACAGCTCGTTCGGAGAGACTGTTTATGACTTATTGGTTTTATAAAAAAAAAGATGAGTTGGTGGATTTTTAACATTATAGGCTGGTTGTTTTCACACACTGCGGCCACACAACTGTGTTCACACCTTATAAAAGTGATTTTTGCATAATAGGTCCCCTTTAACTTGAAGAAACAGTGATATTGCCTAATGCAATGATAGTACTACTACTAATAATAAAATTATTATTAAAACATTATTTTTAAAGAAATGTTTAACAGAAAAAATATTTACCAGAATTTATTTAGCAGAAAAATGTACATTTTTAATAAAATCAATCAATTAGAGATGCTTTTGATTATTAATATTTAATGAAACCATTAAAATGGAATACAGAAAATTACTGGAAAACAGAATTTGGTAAAAATAAAACTGAATATGAAAAAAAAAATCAAACATTTCATAGGGATTTCAAAATTTAATTTTTGTTAAACTTTTAATAAATTGCTATTTAATATTGTAAGTTTTTTTTAACAGAGTCTAGAAAAATTAAAACTGAAAAAAAGGAATCCAGAAAAATTCCATTTGAAAAAATGGAATTTGGAAAAAAATAAAACAGAATTTGGGAAAAAATAAAACAGATTTCATAGAGCCCTATAATAATATGACATACGTGAGACTATATTAGTCCAGATAAAGGCCATTTTCTTCAAAATCTATTCTATTCTATTCTATTCTATTCTATTCTATTCTACTCTGTAAATCCCCTAGGGGAAATTTGGTGTAGACTTCATGTTGCTACATAGACATGTACAATTGAAAAATGACACCCGTAAGAGGATAGTCTTCTTTTGTGTTCCACAGATGAAATGAAGTCATACAGGTTTTGAACAATTCCATTTTTAGTTGAACTGTCACTTTAAAATTCATACTTTTTTAGTTCAGATGAGGGGAATTTTGCAACTCATTGTCAAACCGCTCTCCATTTCATCCTTGACTTTAATTGTTCTAAATGGAGGTCAGCCATTTAAAGCCAGTTGCCCACTTACCAACTTGAGAGAGTGTGATAATGGTAGGGGTTGTCACACCTTTTCACAGCTGAAGTCTCACCACCTACTTTTGTGGGTTCGTCACACTACTTGTTTACAAATAGAAGAGTGATCAATTAAACTTGTGCCTATGGCATTTCTCACAGATTTTGTGCCATGTATTGCAACACGTTTGGCAGCAAATAATGAAGCTTGTCATAATAACAACTGGAGGAACATAAACCATCATTCAACAATCAGTCTTTGTGCAGCAAAAAATTGGACCACACTACATTTGTTAGGTCATGTATATGTCTTCTCAGTTCTTCAGTGTGAACTAGAGGTGAGAAAGACCTTATTAGTCATGGCCAAGGTGAATTCAGTACCAAACACACAGAAATTCCTAACCATTTGTGTTCTTATTGGCTAAAAAAAGTTAGTAGGGGCATTAACTGTTGAGTTAGCATTCACCCACTGCAGACACAGCTCTGTGCAACAGCTACCTCTGTTTTTGTTTAAAAGTTATGTACATTAAGCTCACAAATAGAATCAATAGTCTGGGCCAATAGTCTCACATTGTTGAGGAAATGGGTGTTTTGTTTTGTTTTGTTTTGTTTTGCTTTGCTTAGTTTAGTTTTTTTGTTTTGTTTGTTTGGCTTGGATTTTTGTTTTTGTTTTGTTTTGTTTTGCCAGAGTTTAATATGTAAGGGATAATCAACGGCTAGCCGTGCATTAAAGGATTTTAATGCACGAAGTGGAGGCAAAGAACCGCCCGACGCGAAGCGGAGCGCAATATTTGACCGGAAGGGTAAAAATGACGGTTATTTTCGTCAGTTAAGGTTCGTTAGCGCTAGCATTCTGCCAGCTTCAAATCAGACACAGAGATGAAATAGTGCGGTAAGACCATTTATTTGAATGAATTATAGCATGTATTTCAATTAACTGTCGATTGAGAGAGAAAGAGAGAGAGAGAGAGAGAGAGAGAGATGACAGTTGTGTGTACCTGCTTGTTGCGTCTGCGCGTCTCTCTCTACAAACAATTACTTCAAAAACAGCGATTTTATCACCTCGTTGCTGGGGAATATAATGTCGGAATCTAGTATCTATCTTTTATTTTAGCAATAAAAATCGCGGGGAAGCGTTGACAACAAGTTTATGTATGTGTGCAGCACAATCTGCGATCCCCGATCTCTCTCTCTCTCTCTCCGTGTGTGTGCGCGAGCGATGTGTGTTGGTTAGTGTGCATCAATTAAAGCAGCGCGTTAATATGGAACGGTGAATAAACTGACCTGGAACTACCTGTGCAGTGAAACAAATTTAATCAACACCTGCCAGCCAATCAGAATCGAGTATTCAGACAGACCATGGAATAATTGGGTTTAATGTAACATCAAAACTACCCCAATGGAAGCAAAAGAAATCATGTTATATCTTATTAGCATGTTAAGAATACATTTTCTTTTTCTTGCGTTTTGTATATTAGTTTTATCATTTTGAAATGCATAGTAATAATCATTTATGGTTCGAATATCTGCTTGAAAGGGCATATGTCCTGTTAAAAAAAAAGTAAAGAAAAAATTAAAAGTCATAAAAACTCTGTCAGATGTGGCCTAACATTTACTATACTTTTGTGGGAGCTTAAATGTCACTGACTACAAAGATCCTTTTCAGCACTGTGCCACCAAACGGATCAACTGTCCGAACCCCTGTGCAATTGTTTTACAGTTTAATGAAACCACATCAAGAGTAGCTCAGCTATTTAATATCCATAATGGCAGCAGGCTTTAGGTGTCGGCACAGAGTGAGCAGTGCTAAGTTGGGTATCTGATAGCTTTATCTGCTCCTCTTTAATTAAAGTGAGTGAGGTTTTTTTTGTCGGACCAGAATATGGTTAAGTGTCACAGTCAATACACAGAGCTTGTATTTGCCATATGCCACACACATGCCATATTGAGCACGTTTCAGTAAATGCAACTTACATATACAGTAGAATGTGATTTTGCATGCACAGTTTAAGATTATCATTATAAACAGCATAAGGATTTATAAATACCATTTTCTTTAAACCCTATAGCCCTAATCCCTGTTGACTAGAGTTCCAGTAAACTCCAGATGAACTTATTCATTTTTAATTTCACAGCACTGACTTATTTATCACCCAGACGTCTGTAGAATCCATTTTTGCAACTGTAGCGTCTGTGAAGTCAAAGCACGAGATAAAACTTTTCTTGTATATCTTTGTTTCGAGCCAAAACATAGAAGGAAACAACTGAAAATGACCTTTATTTACCCACCTGTCCATATTAAACTACCAATAAAAACTGAGTTGGGATCAAACAAGCTATCTAAGAAGATAAAGCAATAATTATGATGATTCATAGCTGTTCTGTTTTCTTGTCCACTATCTAGCTTGGCACATTAATTCAGCGAACTCTGTTTTCCAGTAAACCGGTGGTTCAGAATTACCTGTGTTCTTTGGTTATAGAGCACCCTGTGGTCAAAAGGGAGGGGGGCTAATTCACTCTAAACAAAATGAAATTCACAATGCTCGGAGCCATTGTGCCCTGGCAGCGGTCATGCTGTGCTGCTGACAATGTCAGAGTACATTACACCCAATGTGGGACGGTCATCTTTTTATATGGAGCAATTACGGAAGACACCTACTGCTGTCATAACCATTATAAAGGGACACGCTGACCAACTGCCAGGTTGTTTGTGTTCCCTATACTACTTTTGTGAAAAACAAGGGGGGCCTTTAGTTTATATTTAACTCCTAGGTGATAAAATGTCACAATAAAATCCATATTTTTTATACTGAAAATTAGATTTAAAGATACCTTTTCAAACTGCACATCTGATAGCTGTAGATCACACCCACCAGTACCAGTGATGGCAGTGTTGACCAATGATGAATACGGCTTTCAGAGCTGAACCTGCAAACAATTATGGATTAGATGAATTGGAGGGTGGTCTTCATGAGGGCTGACCACAAGAGGATAAAGAATCAAACATGTGGCACACAGTAGGAAAAAAATCAAGAGTTCACAAAAGGCCAGTGTGGTCACAAGACGACTTTGTCATTTCAGAGGTTTGGTTTGGTTTGGTTTGGTTTAAGTTGTTTTCCATTGGCCTCCCAGATCATTTTGATCTTCAACATCCACAGTGTAACATATATTTGATTACATACCATTCAAGTAACTATTGACAAACTGAGTGCCTCAAGGGCCCTTTATTGTTCTGTCCCATTGTTTACTGCACGGCAAGGCTGTAAATATCTTTGACAAGTATTGTATTGCTGCTTGGCTCCTTATCTTGAAGGAACATAGTTTAGATGAATGTCCAAAGAGCGGCATGCGTGGGCATGCGCTGATATGCCGATATATATGTTTTTAGTGTTTTATTTTCTCCCTGCAGCACTTTTGGCATGACTTTGCTTATTTAGCTTGTAAAAATAAAATTAACATATTCTAGCAAAAACAAATTTCCTCATTCGGCACATTTGAAGAAACTCTGACCTGAAAACAGATGTGCAGATTCAATAGAATCACATGCAAGTGTGACATAAATGCGATTTCACAGCTCAGTTGAGTAAACCTGTCTGATAATGTGTACTTGACAACAGAAGATAACTATATTAGACAGCAATGGCTGTGAGCACACCCAGGAAACAGCTGTGACAGCTGCGCTTTGTTCTTTGTGTACCCAAAATGCAGACCTTTTCTTATCTTAAAGATATATGAGTGATTTCCTGCTTTCTCTTGGCACACATTCACAGCCTGCTATGTGCCTGGCACTGCTACAACATTTAGTGAGGAAGGAAGTGCCATATATGGTCTAGCAGATCTGCCGCGCTCAAATATACTACAAAGTATGCCGATACAGCTTTTACTGTTGGCCTATTAGCATATGAATGTACTTTATAGTGCCGCCAAAATATCAAACCAAAGGGCATCTGCAAACAAAAGCTAGAACTTTTTCCCAGCATTAACTTCACTTTTCTTCTCATCTTTTAAAACTAAGAAACTTTATCTAAAGCATTGACATTTGTATCTTACATATCCAAATGCTTATTGTGGCATTGTCATGAAAATTAGTGGTATTCATTCACAGACTTTTAACTGAAAATTCAGTGAGATATCATTATGAATTCTAAATATTTGAATTATATCAAATGATCTGGCACAAACTGCACCTTCCACATTAAATGCAAATGAGAATGTTATTCCAACATCACACCACCCACACTGACAGTTGAACTTTTATTCAGTCGCATTTCAAAGAAGCCCATTGCCGTATATCGCATTTCACTGCGTTGAGGACGTAGCAGCGGTTCATATCTAAGATGTGCTTTTTGACTGCTTCGCTCACATTTGATACTCAACTCCTTTTAACTCCCACAGCTGCCAAAAGAAACCTCTTTGAACTCTAGCCTTGAGGTCAGCGCTGCTTAATGGCTTAAAACTCCATACTTTCCTCACTACCACCACAGACAGTTGACTTTACTTGATCTGTCTGACTGCGGATAACTTGATACTGTACCTCTGTCACTGCTGACTCACAAATATTTGTTGCTGTCACTCAGCAAACTTTGCATGACAAAGAAGTGATTAGGCACTGCATGGTATTCGTACTGTTATGCTTCATCTGTAACAAAACTAGAGTTATGATAGCAGGAGTTAAAGGGGTGTAACAGTTTTCCCCTACTGTCACACTTAGAGTTTTGTTTTATCTGGCCTGCAACAGTGGTTGTGCCGTTCTGCCATCCAAATGGCTCCAGACACCAGCAGCGCTGACGTTTCATGTTATTGGGAGAGCTGGATTTCTTTTTCCAGCTGTTATCAGCCCTCCCAGACACGTAAAGTGCAGCCGAGAGGATAAAGTCATCCTGCCAGTGAACAGCAACCTGAAACTGGGTCAGGTAGTTTTGCCAAGCAGCTGGAACAGCAACCAACAGGCACATAGTTAGGCATATCTTCAGTACTTTATGAATATTGTTTCAAGCACTGTTTTTGGCACTTACATTGGATATTGAATTGTGCATGGTTTGATATTTTATATTAAATTCAATTAAACTGTCTGCATACATTTTTATGTTGTTAAAAGAAGTCTGTGCAATAAAACACTATATTGTGAAATATTATTATAATTTTAAATACCTGTTTTCTATTTTAATATATTTTTAAATATGTATTCCTGCAATAGCAAAGTGCAATTTTCAGCAGCCATGACTCCAGTCTTCAGTGTCACATGATCAGAAATCATTCTAATATGCTGATTTGGTGCTCAAGAAACATTTCTTATTGTTATTATTAATGTTAAAAACAATTGTGCTGCTTAATATTTTTGTGGAAACTTTTCAATTTTTCAGGATTCTTTGATGAAAAGAACAGCGTTTATTTAAAATAGAAATCTGTCTTTACTGTCAAATTAATCATGCTCATTTTGTAATTTTTTGTAACCTAATCTAATTTTTGTAATGTAATGAATCTCAAAATGAATATGCATTTTTCATATTGTGCATTGTAATGGTGTAATGTCTATATTAACTTGTAGCATTTAAAATGACTGATTTTAGTTTTTTTTTTTTTTTTTAGCTAATTAGGCAAAATGGTAGAGAATTTTAACGTTGTAAAACTTATTTTAATATATAATATTTAGTAGTATCAGCCAGAATTTTAATAATGGTGCATCCCTGTTTATAAAGTATTTAAGCTATACATGGTCAAAACCATGACTAACCCCTGTGCGTAAAACACATCATTTCATGATCAGGTCTAAATATGCACACTGTCTCTGATACACAAAAGTCTAGCCTCTTTCAGAATGTTTTGTCCCTACATGTTTTAGGTCTGAACAGCTGATAGTTCTCCAAAATGTCATAGTTGAAGCTGGCCAGTACTAACCATAAAATCCTGTTGTTATTCACCCTGAGGTACCTGGGTGTGTGTAAACAGAGGTTGTCTGGGCAGAAAGGGTCATGGATAAACTATACAAATAGTATGTACATTGACCTGGAAACCCTAAGCATCTGCCATTAAACGTGGGGTATAATGAGATGAGACAGACCTAATCCTGGGCCTTGCTTACACGGGACTTAAGAGGAGATGTGAATAGACTTTAGTGTGGTATTGCATATATATTAAATGCAGAGATAAGCATGTGTTTATAGCGAGGGGCCATGTTTAGTGAGATGCCATGAATGATTGTTGACCACAGCAGCATTAAAAATGTATATTGTTGTGGCACTGAGCTGGTGAGCACATTGGCAGGATAACTGAGCTGTGTGTGTTTTTCTGTCTGTTTCAGTGTAACACTATTACTGCTGTCCCTATGAGTGTGCAGGCGATTGTGAGCAGCTGCTCTGTCTGCAGTAAACAGTGTGGAGCAGATTACTCTAATGCCCCATAATCACAGTTACATAACCCTCACACTTATCCTTTGTTTTGATTTCAGATTCTCTTCATTAAACTCACATACAGCTTTGCTTTTCAATGCAGGATTGTAGGGAAAACAAAAGGTTACGTTTATCTTTCATCAGCCATTGGTAACTAGGTGTTCTGCCATGTTTGTGGATCATTTTGGTTTTTGATTGCACTTCATTTCATATCCTCAGGTGCATTGGATAGCACATTTTCCATATCAAAGTTTCCAACAAATGATCTCCACTGACAGCAGATTCGAAATAACATCATACTGTTTTAAAATGGAGCAGAGGATATTTTACAAAACTAAGAGTGTGGTAAAGCAGCGTGTGTTTTCAGGCGGCTAATGAAGCTTTGCGTGACAAGCAAGGATGTGATTTCAGGTGTCTCTCTAAATCAGAAGGATACAAGGTGAAATGATCAAGACCCATAGCTTTTTAAGTCATTTCTGTAGTGACGCCAAATAGAATTTCAAAAATAATGACTGCTTTCAAACAGATTCTCACGCATCCACAGTTGGTGAGCCAAAATAGATAACCATCACCACTGGTTTTATTTTATTTTTTATAAGAATTTCAGAGTTTATTCATATTTTGTATCCCTTTTGATTTAGTTTGTGTAAAACCTGATGTTTTTTCTTATCTAAATTCTAAACATTCTGTTTATTTTTTTAGGTTTAAATTAGATGGAAATCCCACATTTTCAATATGATCTCAGACATTTTGGAAGCCACTCTCTCTCTCTCTCTCTCTCTATATGTATATACTGTGTACAGTATATCTATATATAACAGCACATATATGCAGTATGTTAATACCTTAAACATTTACAAGAAATGTCTCATGTTTCCTGAAGCATGTTGTAATGTTTGAAACATATATGTTCTAGTGTGACAGCACAAAATACTTTCCCAGACTGTGAGGCCCTTCACATCCTGTCAGGCTTACACAGAAAGGGTTTCAAAGTGAGCCGTTACCCATATACCATGGGCACACCTGTAGTTAAGTTTCAAAATGAGTACAATTCCAGGAATCCCACCATGTTAGCGCCAAAGGGAAACTCCCATGGATAAGATGAAGACCTCCCTCCTCCTTTCATGCACTGAGAAGCAAAGGAGAAGGCACTTAAAAAGACAGAGATTTAGTTACATCCCAACATACAATCTGAACGTGTGACTTTTAATAATGGAAGATGTAGTACACTTGTATCTATTTAATCAGAAAATTAAAATGACTTCAAAATGATAAGAAAGGTCTTGAAAAATGTAATTATTGTACTAAACCAAAGCAGGTCCATTTCTCATGATTAAACCAGTCTGAACACTCATATTAAGTCTTACATTTCTAAATCAATCCAAAGCAAATATGTAAGCATGCCTACAATGTACTAGGTTGTACTTGATACATTTCAGTGAAATTTAGTGAACTTGGGAACCTTTATCTCTTTATTGTACTTGCGGCACTTTAAAGCTCAATTCATTGCTCCGCTTTGAAGATACGGCATATTTGACAATGCAGTCTGTGATTTCACAACTAATGGATTACAGAGTTTACACAGAGTCTGCTTTTCTCAGACTAGTTAAAAGACTGTTGACTTACTGACAGAAGTGACAGTTCACTTTTAGTTTACTTAATTAGTTAAGAGGTAAAAGCTCAGTTTTACGTAAAAATGAAAAGCCATTTGCACTTGCTGTTATGCAATCGAATGTACAAGTTTGCATGTATATTTTGTAAATGGTTTTCTATGGAAATAACACCTTAATTTTTCTATTCATTGACCTAAATGATAATTCAAAAAGCATAATAAATGGCAGCTTTCAAATTATTAGTGATAGGATGATTTTCCATGATTTTAAAATTATGAATCAACTATGTTTAGCCTAGAGAGCTTGACATTTATCCCTTTGAATTAGTTTTCAAGAAATCTAGAATAAAAGACTGAGTCACTGGCATCGGATAAAATCTGTGCGATAGGATTGGATTAGGGTATAGATTTTCATATGAGGCACACACATTGCTCTTTTCTTCCACTGTATTAATTTCAGTAAAACATGAGGAGGTCATGATCCCTTTGTGTCTGTAATGGACCAATATGATTTGTTTCTGTGAAAGACGGCTCGTGTTTCAAAAGCTGTGCTGATATCAGATATCTTCTAAAGCAAGTTGATAGCACAATAAAAGCTTATAATTATTCAACAAATCTGTAATTGAGAAGTTTGTGGGGTAGAGTTACAGCTGAAAAGGTGCATGGCTAATTCTTTGGTTCTGAATTAAAGCATAATCTTCATGGAGAGCGTGAGGGAATATGGGATCCTGAGAATGTTATGCTGAACATGACATGAACATATGTAAGAATATATTGTGTATTTCTCTCCAGAATCTACATATATTGTGCACTCATCTCATTTCTGCTTCATTTAAAACATAGGCCAGTGAGTCAGCAAAACCTTCTGCTTATCTTCTGTCAGTACAGTCCTCCTGATGCACCCTGGGCTTTAGTGCTCTTCTGAAGGACATAATGTCTCTCACTCTGCATTCTGCCCCTTTATTTGTGTGCAAATTAAGAAAAGAGAGAAAAACATTGTGAGCAAATCATATTGTATTTAGGACATTTTTTTGACATAAGGACTGGCCACATGGCAAAGCGTTGCTCAAAAGGAAACTATTGTTTGCCTAGTTTCTTCAAGTTAAATCATTCACATGCATAAAAGGAAGTGCTTGTTCCTGACAAAGAAAAATATTTGATTTGACACCATGCAACACATTTTACAGTACAATTTTTCAGCCTTTCCTTCAAAGAAACAAGAAATTAAATGTATATATACAGTGTGTGTGTGTGTGTGTGTCCCCAAACTGATTTGTTCAAAAACACAGGTTCATTCATGAACAAAACAAGTGACTGTCTTTATGAGTGAGTCATTGCATTATTCACTCAGTTAACTCAAAATTTACTCATAGACACCACTCCCAAGTGTCACTCAATTGAGTCATTGAATCATCTACTCAACTGATTTGCTCAGAAACAATGATTCACTCAGTGACAACATACTCACTCATTTGACACACTGCTGTCACTCTTGTGTCTTTGTTTGTTTATCGGCAGAGGAAAAATAGACAAAGTAACGGGCTGTATTGTGTCTTACATAAATTACTCAATATAAACTTGTTTATTAAACTGTCGTATAAAACAATATCAAACTGGTTTTTGTGCTATTGTTACATTTAACAATAATTACTGTTGTACTGAATGAATAAGAAGATGGAAGTAAAACATGTTATAAATGGACAGATTGGAAATATAAAGGTCTAAGCACATATGGAAAGTGCTTCACAATCATAATCTCATGATATGTGATAACATTTTGTCCTCAATATTTTAGCAGCATTCAATTTTTACTGCATCAGTTCACCACCCCCTTCTTACAGATAAATGGGAAGAAAATCCCAGTCTAGCTCAGTTAATGTGAAATCATTAGGGATGTTTGATCACTATTGATCATGAAAGAGACTTGATATGAGGACGACAGACCTGTGAGTAGTTTAACCACATGTGTTATGGGGTGTGATGGGGGATCTCAGTTACGCCCCATTATGAATCAACTGAATCGCTTAAGTGCAACTCAACTCAAGTGCAGATGTTTGCACTAGAATGTTCCTCCACATATGAATGAGAAGGCTTTATTGTGAAAGAGTAAGCCCAGCATGTTCCCAGGGTTACTGACATCTCCCGAGACGGCGGGCAAAGGTCCAGCATTGTGCGCTATTTTTCATGTAATGACCGAATGAGAGTTTGATGTTATGGTAACCCCATAAAAGGCCTCTGTTGTGTTTGAACTCACCTCACACAGAGGTGAAGAATGACCCCCACCTGGCCTCTAACACATCCTGGGAAGTGAAGGCAGGCTAGCTTTGAGAGTTGAAATTCAGTGCACTTGCCCACATGGCTCTATTTTCATTTCCAGTCATCTGGATAAAGACCGAAAGAGGAAAAAACAGAGCCACAGGTCTCTCTGAGCATCTGACTACCTCTTTATCTATGAATGTAGCCCTCTCTGACCCTCTCCACATAATACTCCCTTTGTTGCCGAAGCCGTCTGTGCAGTTCCTTACTTGCGCAAGCGTAACTTCAACTGTCGCAGACTACAACTGACTCAAAGAAGGAGCGTGTGTGTTTATATATCAGCAGGCAAGTGTTGTTTATTTACCCTTGTGTTAAATCGGCAGCCCGCTGGAGTCAGGGACCATGGCTGTGGAAGATCCCTGAGGACTTACTGTGGTACCTTCAAGCTGTGCAAAAACTTTCCACCTAAACACATCTGATTCATGGCTCATATATTTAGAAAGCAGACCTCTATACTGCTGTGCAAAGACAAAGTGCTCTAACCACACATTTTGTCTGTGACATTAAGTTTCTTGACAGATTATTATCTGTTTTGTGCCATTTTATTAGTTTGTCAGTGTTGGCAAAACATTTTGTCTTTGTAAGGCTCCGCTGAATTTCAGAGGAAGAAACACTCCTGTAGAAAAGCCCATAATGAATGACTTAATCTCAAAATCATGATCTGAAATTTATCAGGAAAGTTAATCAATCAAAGACTCATGTTAATGTTTAAGGCAATTTGGGTTGGACATAAATTGGAATTGGGCTGGTTTGAGCGCTAAGAAAACTATGAGCTTAATCATTTCTATAACATTCCAGAAATAACGAGTCATACCGACACAGCACTGGTAATGTTGTGAAAATAACATCAAGAATCCAGGCCGTCTGACTTAATATGAGATTAACGGCAGGTGTGAGGAACCCGCATTTTATTTCGCTCCTGTTTGTATAAAATATAAACAGTTTGAGTATGGTGGTTTACATCTTAATGGTATAGATTACCCAAAAATATCAGTACTGTCATCATTTACCCATGCTCATGCTGTTTCAAACCCGTATGACTTTCTTTCTTCCGTTGAACACAAAAGAAGATATTTATAAGAATGTCTACGCTGCTGTTTTTACACACAATGAAAGTGGATGAAAAAGAGCATCAGGTTTGAAGCAACATGAGGGTGAGTAAATGCTTGCAAATTTTTCATTTTTGTCAACTGTCCTCTCATTTCAGTAGTCATTTTGGTCTTTTGAAGTCTAAGTGAAGGTGGAGACCAGACAGTGAGACAGAATTGTTTGCACCTCTGTGGTGTTCAGAGGCAGAAAGTGTTGAGCCAGAGAGCAGGGTCATGGAGCAAGGCCAGCCACTGACAAAAATGACAACTTCCAGGATTGAACTGTAATCGCTAGTCTCCAAATATCTTTTGCACTTTGCCCCCATCTTTGTGTGGGCAAATAAAGGAAAGAAAGAGAGAAATACCAGAGGAAGTCGTATTAGAGGTAATGAGGCTGTTTGTTGACATAAGGGCTGCCCACATGGCAGAGCGTTGCTCAGAGGGGAACTATTGTTTGCCTAGTTATTCAAAGTTAAATCATTCATAATAGACTGTTGCTGAATGCATAAAGGGAAGTACTGGTTCCTGCAAACTGCTAATTAAAGAAAATGTATTTGATTCACCAGACACAACATTTTTTTATAACACAATATCTAAACTTTTGAATTGTGGTGTATACAGTTCAATAGATATAATAAATTTTTTAGTAGTGTACATGACATAGAACTTAAAATTTACTACTTTTGGCATGTCATTGACAAAAGATAAGAAGATAGATGCAAATCAGGTTAGATTGACAGATGAGATAAAGATAAATGGCTCTCATTTATTTTGATCTAAGCACAAATAGAAAGTGCTGTGCAACCATAAACTCAGCATCAGTTTTATACCACCCCCTTCATACAGACAAATGAAAAGAGAATTTCAGACTAGGTCAGTTAATGTGAAATCATTGGAGATGATTGATCGTTATAGATCATGACAGAGACTTGATATAGAATGAGAGACCCAGTGATTTAACTTCATCTTCTCTCAACAAGGGCAGAGTTTGTCCTCTGTGTAAGTCACGATTGACTTTGTCTCTCTGAGAATCCATATTCACAAAGACCAAGTCTTGTAGTGTATCAAAAGAGCAAACAGTACATATAGGAATGGTCTCTGATGTAAGGCTTTACCTATAGATGGTGCATAAGCTAGTGCTGTTGCTCCACCTACAGGCCTCACACATAAACTCTAACCCCAGGGAACTTTGACACACCTATAGACTTTGTCAAATACCCTTGAGATTGAAAACCAGAAGCCACACAATGCAGAAATTGAATGTATTTGTTTGTCAAAATCAATTTATTCCATGTTATATGTTTATTATAATCTCTAATTATGTCTTAACCAGTCAAACTCTAGAGAAAGTATCCACACCCTATACAATACAAAAGAAACATTAAATTGGGAAGTGAAAATAGCACGATACATGGGCCTAACCCTTAAATTAACCCTTAGATTAATCCACACACAGAATTCATGAGCCAGAGCCTCTGAAGAATAGAATCTGCCTGTTGGTAATTGATGACAGAGGCATAAGGGTGAGTCAGACACAGGCCAGTGTTTTGACTGAAGTGGATTAGGGAGTACACTACCTAATTACAGTAATATGATTACACAACGACAGCCGGACCATTGCCACCATCCTGCAGCCCGATCCCACCCACGGTGCAGCTCAGAGCACTTTAAACACCAGCGGATCTCTGAACAACTCCCTTAAAGGGACAGTTCACCCAAAAATTCTGATTTTGATGATGTTTTCAGGTCCTGATGATTATTCCCGAGTACAACATAAGCGAGAACAAACTACCTGATCACAAACATAAGTGGTAAGGAAAATGTAAAAGGATGATTTTTTTTCTTTTATTGTATGGCCTTTTGTTCTTGCTGCTGAAAAATGTCTTTGAGTAGACCTTAGAGACATAAGAGCGGATGTCCCATCAGGAAGCCTTCCTTGTAAGCGGTCTTTTCGTGCTGAGGGTCCTTCCGTTAACATTGACAGCATCTGCTGCGCTCGTGGCTCAACAATTCATTAAAACATAGGGACCTGTTGCATCAGATGGTGCATTAGTGTGACACTGAGTCCAAGATCAGATCTGTAGGATTAAGACAGAAATTTTATGGTATCCTTCCCCTATCATCATCTGTATGTTGGGTCACCATATGGATTTACAGTGTCTCACAAGTTACTGCAGCCATCTGCAGATTCAAGGCTGCACTTATTCATGTCACCGGTTCTCCAATGAGAATCAGTATGTGCACAAACACACTATAGGGAAACAATAGAAGACCTCGGAACGTGAGCTATAGCTGTGGGGTCACAGCAGAGATAAGTCCAAAAACATGCTTCCCATAACAGGATGTAGGAGTGTGCTAAAATACACCAAATCCAACAGTGCTAGTGCTCTCAAATCTGACTGACTCACAGTCCAAACACTACAATAGCATTAGTTTGCAGCATCATTTTTCCATTTCAATTCCAACATTATTCTACTTTTTCACGTAGTGAGATTCAGAATGATCTCAGAGGCGGGCAAACATTCCTGTCTCAAATTCTTCCAGCCATTTAAGGTCAGAAACCTTCCACATGAGAGGGAGTGCACTTGATATACAGTATCTCACAAAAGTGAGTACACCCCTCACATTTCAGCAACAATTTTAGTATATCTTCTCAAGGGACAATACTGCACAAATTAAACTTGGATATATTTTAGTAGTCAATGTGCAACTTGTATAGCAGTGACGATTTACTGTCCTCTGAAAATAACTCAACATATAGCCATTATTGTCCAAATAACTGGCAACAAAAATGAGTACACCCTAAGCGAACATGTCAAAACTGTGTCTAAAATGTCAATATTTTGTAGGGGCACCACTCATATGCCCTACAGGTGATCAGTAGGCTTCAGGTCTGGAGACATACTTGGCCACTCCATCACCTTCACCTTCAGCTTCATCAGCAAGGCAGTTGTCATGTTGGCGGTGTGTTTGGGGTCATTATCATGTCGGAAAATTGCCGTTTGGCACAGTTTCTGAATGGAGGGCATCATGTTCTGCTTCAGGATGTCACAGTACATGTTGGAATCCATGTTTCCCTCAATGAACCACAGCTCCCCAGTACCAGCAGCACTCATGCAGCCCCAGACCATGATGCTACC
>JAFVLL020041386.1:0-15724 GCA_021397915.2 Tor tambroides | reverse complement strand
GGCAATACAGTGATCTGTCACGACACATTAAAGAGCCACAAAACGTTATTTAATGTATGAATTTCTTTTTAAAATGACTCAATTTAAAAGCTGAGAGTCCTGAGATCTTATTTCATATCAGAAGTAACCTGCTCTCTCTTCTCTGTCGGTGTTTTGTCAGTTTTCTCTTTGCTCTGCGATGTATTTTTCACTGCGTGAGAACGTGTGTAGTGTGAGAGCGGCATTGTTTGTCGGTCATGGCAACAGTAACTAAGGGTGGGCGGGTTTTGCGAACGGTCAGTTACAAATTTACCTCATAATGTATTTTAAGGCATGCCTTCAAAACACTCACATAGTCACATACATTTTCATGGTACTTTTATGGTCTTTTTTGTGGTTTGATAGTGTCTGTTTGCTGTCTGCTTTACAAATGTGAGGAAAAGAGCTGCTTAGCCCTGCAAAATATCTATTTTTGCATTCTTTGCAGGAAAATAAAGTCATATGGATCTGGAACAATAAAGTATGCTGTTTTCATTTCTGAGTGAACTCTCTTTAACAACAGAAATAGAAATGATCCTAAGGGGGTTGCATACTGTATGATCAGGCAGGTTTAAGCAAGTCTGCTGAAAAGTGAATTAGAGTGGATTTACTTAAATACGATGATAAAATTAAGCTGACAGACTAAGCTAAACTCATCTAAGCTAGGCTAGATGTATTTAAACCAGCTATGGTACCAGATCAAATTTATGTGACATAAGACATGGCCTCTTACAATAAAAAATTTAAAGTGTGAACTATATTATGTCTGTTTCAGACATTAATGTGTGAGTGTATTAGGGCTCATTTGCATATATATGCATATTCATGGTATTTACGTGTCCCTGAGTGTCAGAGGTGTCTTGTAGGAATTTCACCTTTTGATCATGAATATTTATGAAAAACTGGGTATGGCTTCATTGCTACGGTGCGTGTTTCTGAACAAGCTATTACTTTTGGGCAAAAAAAATGGTTTGGTGATGCTAGTGGTACAAAGGTGTAAAGGTAAAGGTGCTGACTGTTAGCGTGTAGAGTAACTCACGCAGCAATAGATAGGTTGGCAGCAGACAGTGGGCTCACTTCCGCCACTTCTTTCGCTTTCTGGAGAGCAATCTTTTGTGTTGTGGCCTCCTCTTCCTCCTGTTCATCCTAGAAAATACAAAAACATACAGAAGTGGCAGCTGCTAACCAATTGCATGAAATTTACATAAATGATGAATCTGAAACAGAGAAACTGTGTTTAACCTTAGTTAGTTCCTGAGCATTGGCCAGGTTGTCCACAGCGATAGCCAAGAATACATTCAGTAGTGTGTCTGAGAGGTTAGAGTTACGAAACAACTTTAGAAAGACAAGGTTTGTGTTTTATAATGTGTGTCTTAGAACCTGTGACAGCATCATGAGTGGACAGTGCTAAATATACATGACTGGATCTCTCAAAACACATTCAAAGGTAGTTGAAAATGAATAGCACAAAGTCTGCCTGTTATTAACATGCAGTGACAAATTCATCACTGCACAACTTCATGTAGGTTAGGTATATTTAGAAGAAATAATGTGTTTATTTTTTCCTCACACTATTTTATTTTATTTTATTTTTCATTTTATTTTATTTTGTGAGAAAGCCTGACCTGTGGTAAGTTTGCTGCAAGATTTTTATTTTTAAAGAAACTAATACTAGTATTCAACAAGGATGCATTATCTAGATCAAAAGTGACAGTAAAGACGTTTACCTTGCTACGAAGTGTGTAAAAATTCTATTTCAAATAAACCCTTTGAACTTTCTATTCATCAAAGAATCCTGAAACAAATGTATCACAACTTCCACAAAAATATTAATCAGCACTGATGAACATTGATAATAACAATGTTTTCTGAGCCCCAAATCAGCATATTAGAATAATTTCTGAAGGATAATGTGACTTTGAAGACTGGAGTAATGGCTAGCTTTGCCGTCTCAGAAATAAATTACATTTTGAAATATTTTAAAACAGTTATTTTAAATTGTAATAATTCTTTTAAAAAAATACAGTTTTACTGTATTTATAATCAAATACATGCAGTAGTGTATGCAGTAATGAAAATGATTGTGTTTCTGTGTTAAGAAGGATACAGTTGCCAAAGAGTGTAAGGACAATGAAGAATACGGAGAAGACCATTCCTTTGTCCACCCCTCCCTGAGACTTAATGCCGTCATACATCACTACATTCCAATCCTCTCCGGTTAGAATCTGAGAAATACACATAGTCTATTTTAACACATAAAACAGAACTGCATGCATATTTGATTTGCACACATAAACAGAATAAGCCATTATATGCCTTAAAATGCTGTCTATGCAGGCAGCACACTAGGTTTCAGAACAGATCTATTGCTGAACCAACATAACCAGCCTACCTGAAACACTGTCATAATGGCAGCAGGGAAAGTATCAAAGTTTGTGGGAGGAGTGCCTTGCTCAAAGTTAAACCTGGCAAAAAAGAAAACATCAAATGGCCTTTTACAACAATAACATGCTACGCATAGTTATTGGTCATCTGAATCTAACTGACAAATTAAATAAGATTTTGGCAGGCAGGTATAGATCTATACTGACTGTCCACCGAACAGCTGCATCCCGAGAAGAGCAAAGACCACGATGAAGAGGAAGAGAAGGAAAAGCAAACTGATGATGGACTTCATGGAGTTCAGAAGAGACACTACTAGATTACGCAAAGATGCCCAGTATCTGAAAAAGAAACAAAGAAATCTAGTATTAAAAACACTAAAATTGTGACATTTTTATACAAATAGTACACACAAAAATGATTGCTTAGATTTGCAGATGGCTTACATTTCACACAAATCTATTGTATGTCTTTAAGAAGACATGAAATATAGTTTTTGGACTACTGCTTCAGTGCTTTCATAATGCTTTTTGTTATTTTTAGAGCTTGACAGTCCCAGTCTCCATTGACTTTCTCTCTGGAAAAGAGCAGCATGAACACTGTGCATAACATTTTTTTTCCACAAGTATGGAATGATGAGAGGTTGAGAAAACTATTTTAGCTTGAACTGTTCTTTTAATCCAAACAAGCCCAACTGAAAAATCAGCATTGTAATCTTGTACTTGTTTCAGATCCCAAAAGGAGGACAACACAATAACTGACAAAACTTTGTGATGGACGACGCAGAGGTTAAATTAAAGCACCAAAACGCACTTGGTGACTTTGAAGATCCTAAGTAGCCGGAGAGCTCGCAACACGCTGATTCCAAAGGACGCCCCCGGCTTCACCATGGCCCAGACCACCTCAAATATGCTGCCAACGATGACCTGAAACACGCACACAGCCAAATCCCAAAACAAATAAGGAACACTCTGAGGACTGGCTAACAAGGACTTAAGTCTGCATCTAATGTAGGTCAGCGGCTTGCGGAGGTTAAAAACAGAGACAGAGTAAAAAAAAGCAAAAGAGAGAGAAAGTGAGACTTTAAATGGGCCAAGAGAGAAGGGCACTCACGGCACAGTCGAAACAGTTGAATGAGGAGTGGAAATAAGGGCGCGTCCCCAGTCCGTACATCTTAATCAGCATCTCTGACATAAAGAGGCCTAGGAAAATGAACTCAGCATAATCTGGAGAAAAAAGAGACAAGACGGAAGAAAAAGAAAGAAAAGGAAATGGACGAGAGGAAGGAGGGTGTTTACTGACAGCAGAAGTAGAAAAATCCAAAAACCATTTGCGAATGGAGAATGGGACAGGATGCAGACCAGATTCACAATTATGTCTGCCACAACATCAAACAACTTAGGTTAACTCACAGAGGAAGTCCGACAGTAGCTCGGGCTGATCATAGTGTACTACAGCCACGCACAGTGTGTTGAGTCCCACCAGGCTGAGGACAGTCCAGTAGAACGCCTGAGTCTTTACAATCTTTCGAATGAAGAAGCGAAGATGTCGCTCTTTCTTGCTAAATGCAGTCCCATCGCCCTTTCCGCTCTTTATGCTCCCACGAGCAAAAGGTGAGCCTAAGAATATACACACATAGCAGCACAACATCTGGCATGAATACTATAGGATCTTTAAGTATAAGCCATTATGCGTTTCAAAAGACAGAAACGTTTACGTTGTCCTCCTAAGGATCTGAATGATTCTTACCAACTGCGTCTCCCATGTGGTCCTCTCTCTCTTCTGGATTTAACAGGTCAGCTTTGTTTTTCTTTATGGTGGGTCTGCGACGAGATCCTGCACACAAACACATTCACAGTGAATGATTACTGCATTTTAGGAATTAAATAGCAACAGCACAAAACAGGAACATTCATACTGTTACCAGTGCCATCGTCATCCTCGGCGAGTATGACTTCCTCTGTAAAAAGTGACAGAGAGAGCATTGCTTAATGCTTTATTTATACTATATTATAAGTTTCCAGTAATTTCACTTGAATTTTCTATGTACACAAAAACACCAACAGGTCCAAACTAGTCATTACATTCCGCAGGAAATTAATATCTATACTTGTGTTTATGTGTTTTACAAACATACCTGCTTTGCAGATCCACTCCAGATATCCGTTGAGCTCTCTCTCAATCTGTTGCTGACGTTTGAGCTTGAGGAACTCGCTCCTGTTCTCCACACGTTCTCTTTCTTTGGCGAACTCACTTGGGGGGAAGACAGACACACAAATACAGACAGGCAGACAGAAAGACACCTGTATAGTCAGCAACTTACTAACCAAAAACTTATTTACAAATATTGTTTTATACAAATGAAGGATGGATGAAACAACAGACAGAACAAAAGATACAAAAGAATAATAAATAGGGAGAAAGATATAATTAGAGAACAATAAATAGGTAGACAGACAGGTAGAACAACAAAGAATGCACAGACAGGACAAAAGAAAGAAAGATCAATAGAACAACAGACAGAATAATCAACAAAACCATAAAATAATGACAGAATGATTGACAGAACATGAGATCGATAAATAGACTGATGGAACAAATGATAGTGACAGACGGATGGATGGATGGATAGATCGAGGTCAAATACAATAGAACAAAGATACAAATTGAAAGAAACAACTGTAAGCTGTTCCACTACAGTTGGTTTAACATAGTAAGAAATCCTACAGAAATTAAAAGGCGTATAACTAAAACACTAAATATTCTTCATTGAATTAATTAAATTTGAACTGTTTATGTGAATATTCCCCACAATGAGCATTTTGACATAACTGTGTGTGTATCTGACCATTAAAGCGCAATAAGATGTGAAAGAGAATCACATGCTGCGATCACATGCTATCTGAGAGTTCACATTCACAGCTTATTGCATAATTACATAATCTATTTGTACCATCATCACGATACATACGGTCATACTGCCTAGCCCTAATAGAGATAGATAGATAGATAGATAGATAGATAGATAGATAGATCGATCGTTCTTACCCTGAGAGGACACCCAACACGAGATTCAGCATGAAGAAGGATCCGATGATGATGAGGGGAACATAGTACATCCAGTTCCAGGCACTCCCTAAGGCATCATTGCTCTGCAATACATCCACGTTTACCCAATATTATCATCTACAATCAAAGTCCATTTTAAAAAACAGAAACATAGTTTAATCATCGCCTTTAACTCTTACGTAATAAAGCATGTCAGTCCAACCCTCCATGGTGATGCACTGGAAAACAGTGAGCACGGCAAAAAGGACGTTGTCGAACTGTGTGATGCCATAGTTTGGCCCGAGCCAGTATTCAGCACACACCGACCCTTTCTCACACTCTCGAGCAGGCAATTCCTCACCACAAGGCTGTTCATCAACCATCTCGCCTGGATAATGTAAATGCACAGGATTTCGTAAAAGGCATACAATTTCAAAGGTCAGCCGTTTTTCGTTTGTCTTTGAGACAAGCTCACCTGTGACATTGTCGAAACAGGTGCGGTGGAATTTGCCCATGTAGAACTCCAGGCCAATGATGGCAAACATAAGGATGGCCACAAATAAGAGCACGCCAATTTGCAGCAGTGGAATCATAGCCTTCATAATAGACTTCAGCACCACCTGCAGGCCTGGAGAGTAATGGCACTATTGTACACTGTGCAAAGAACTCTGACAGACATTGATAAATCAGACAGACCGACCACTTACTTGGAATTCCTGACACCAATTTTAGCGGCCGCAACACTCTGACTGCTCGCAATGTCCGCAGGTCTAATTCTGACCCCACAGAGGACAGGATACTGGAAGAAAAACAGAAAGAATGGAGACAATTGTATTATGTGCCATTAAAGCCATTTAAACAACAGCAGATTTAATCTACATGCTCTTCCATTTGTATAAAGCCATTTGTGTAGCAGCATTTTTTTCCCCAAATTAGGACAGCTCCACATGTCCTGTGAAAGGTAAATTTTGTCATTTATCTACAGCAAAGTACAGTCACAAGCAGACACATTATTCTGAGAAGAGGTCAATCGCAGATAAATAATTGATCAGACACTGCTCTGTTCTCACATCACACACTGGTCTGATCATCTGATCTTTAAACGTGAGTGCGTGTGTGTGTGTGTGTTTGTGCGTGCTGTATTTGGTCAGGGTGCTGCTCTTCTAATTCATTTAAATTTATTTAATAATTCTTTATTTAAAACCACATACACACATACTGTGTACATATATACATACCAATTTTTTATTAAAACTGATTACAAATACACACTTAAAACAAACAACAAACCGTTATATAATTTTAAAAGTAAAATTAAACTTCTTTATAGTATGTATTTGTAATCATTTTGAATAATTAATAAAAAAATAAAAAATAAAAATAGTATGCATTCACTCCGTATTGACAGAAAATGATGTCCATTTGTAGTTAAAACAAAAAAATTATTTAGAAATGACACTGAATTCAGTTTATCAGGCCGAATATCTTGCTCTTTTTCCATCACTTTTTCACTCCCTTCTGCTGTTGCCTGCATATGCAGCAATGCCAATGTTGCTAAGAGCTCATTCATTAGTGATTATGATATAGAGCGCCAGCCAATGGCTCAGTCAATAGGCCTTTAACTGCTCTGCCATCACATACAGCAAACACCTACGTAAGCTAAAAGAAAAGAGAAAGAATGGATGGACTTGTGCGAGACTGGACAGAATGCAGCAAACTCGTCTCCTGACTCGTTCTCTAATGTCGTCTGCTTTTTCAGCTCTTCCTCTTAAGCCGTTCAATTGGCAAGAACATTGTGACTAATTCGATCAATGATCAGAATCATATTAGTTAGTTTGTGATGTCACATGGTGCAATAATGTTTTGAGAATGAGGATGAGATGGCGCCAACCCTCTATAATAAGCCTATAGGATCTGTCTCGAATATTCACAACCATCCTAAATGGAAAACTTGATCACAGAACAGCAGGCTGTTACGTCTTTCACCAAACCCAGGTTAGATACAGTATTTGGAAGAAACTCTCAGTAATTCATTTACATATATCTACAGTCTCACATAACAAATAACACCTATTTATGACCCATCTTGCATGATCAATATGCCCAAGACTGATGCAAATATACATTCAACACTTAAAGAACTGATTTGAGATCAGGACTAAAGTGCTTAGGCTGCTGATACAATATCGGTTTACACTTTATTTCGTGGAACAGTGGAAACTTAGATGCGGGAAGGAATAAACTGCCTCCAGGTCAGGCAGTGAAGAACACTTTATGTACAGTAAGTGCAGTGAGGATAACAGAGCACCGCTGACTGCGCTGATATCCTACAACACACTAAAAGGCCTGCGGTAAATTTGATGGAAGAGTGGACTGACGTGTGTGTGAGAGAGGGAGGGAGTGTGTGCAAGTTTGAGACAGATGGAAAAGGAAAGAGACAGTGAGAGTGTGTATATATGCAAAAGTTTAAAGATAGGCTGCAGACCCTGCACCCGGGTTAGAATAGAAGAGTGGGCCTGTCCACATCTATTTGGCTCATGAGAACTCTTTGTTGTGAACTGTCAAAGAAAGCGCCTTTTGTAGGAAAAAGGATGTTATTTTGAACACAGAATTAACACTAACTGGCCAACACTGAAATAAATTAAATTGAAATTACATTTTTATATTTTCTGAAGAACATATATGAGTGTGACACTGCTATTCATTTGCTTACTGGTCAAAGTCAAAACAGCACACTCCCAGTGATATATAAGGCAGCTAGCTGTAAATGGCAGCTAAACTAACTTTAAGTAACTTCAAACTGTTGCTCTGAATGACAACACTTCATGCTAATGTTAGCTATAGCATCCCTAGTGTCAGCACTAAGAATGTAACACAAAACAGAAGCATTTGTGGTCACGTCAGTATTACTTAAGTATCACTGAGATACTATTATAGACATTATTAACTGGAATGATTTTTTATTTTCAGATTTTTCATTTTCATTTACTTTTAGTAATTTTATTGTTTTTGTATTTTTATTATTATGTATTAAATATGTCTAAATATGTCTATGGTTTTTTATTTATTAAATTTTATTTCAGTTTTCATTTCAGTTTTGAGTTAAACTAAGTTAAAATTAGAAATGGTGCCTTGGCAACTAGCTGAAATAGAATTTTATTTTAGTTAACATTTATTTTAGTACAAAAACATCTTTGTATGAATTCTGTTAACACATTCATTCATTTTTTTAAAAGTCAAACACAAAGTTTAGCATATGCACTTTCATTCAGATTGCACTTTTGCATCTTCTTACCCAGGATTATTCTAATATACTCACTTTCCTCAATTTAGGGAAAAAAAGAATTAAAAATAATTACTGAAATATACATTTAAAACAAAATAAAACATTATGTATGCACGTGTGTGTGTGTATGTCACTGGGATGGCACCCTTTCAATAGGTACACATTTGTACCTTATTTACCCCTAAAGAGTACTGTAAGTACCATCATGATACCTTTTTTTTTATTATTTGCATTTTCCAATATGTTTCATACTGATGTTTTCAGTATGAAACATATTTGTGTTAAAGGACAATTTCACTTCCAGAATAAAAATCTCCTGATAATTTACTCACACAATGTGATCCAAGATGTTCATGTCTTTCTTTCTTCAGTCATAAAGAAATTAAGGTTTTTTGAGGAAAACATTTCAGGATTTTTCTCCATATAGTGGATTTCAATGTTGGCTGACGGGTTGAGGGTCCAAATTGCAGTTTTAGTGCAGCTTCAAAGGGCTCTACATGACCCCAGCCAAGAAATAAAGATCCTATCTAGCGAAGTGGTCAGTCATTTTCCAAAAAAAAAAAAAAAAAAATTGATATACTTTTTAACCACAAATGCTCATTTTGCACTAGCTCTGCAATGCGCATGAGCAACTTCACGCATTGCGTAATTACGATGAAAAGGTCACGCGTGGTTAGTTCTTCGTCTGTCTACTCCAAAAATGGAAAAGTGAAAAACTCCACCTCATTTTCTCCTCCAACTTCAAAATTGTCCGAAACCATTGTTTTACCTTTTTTTGTAAAGGGCATTTGACTTTCTTTGCACATTCGCTTTGTAAACACTGGGTCACACATGCGTGACTACATAATGCGTGAGGTCAAGCTAGTGCAAGACAAGCATTTGTGGTTAAAAAGTATGTACATTTTTTTTTTTTTTTGTAGAAAATGATTGATCATTTCGCTAGATAAGACCCTTATTCCTTGGCTGGGATTGTGTAGAGCCCTTTGAAGCTGCACTGAAACTACAATTTGGACCTTCAACCCATTAGCCACCACTGAAGTCCACTATATGGAGAAAAATCCTGGAATGTTTTCCTCAAAAACATTAATTTCGTTGCGACTGATGACAGAAAGAAATGAACATCTTGGATCACATGGAGGTGAGTAATTTATCAGAAAATTTTGATTCTGGAAGAGAACTAATCTTTAAAGTGTACTCATCATTGAGAAATGTCAATAAAATTGTTAAAAGCTAGTAAATTAAAAACAGAAATCTGTATTTAAAAGCAAAGAAAAAAAAAATGTAATTTGCTTCTTACCTAGAGTTCTTCTAAAATGTTTAGTAATCTCAAATTACAAAGATTTCATTTGTGATTTAATTTGTGATTTCAGACACTTGCTAAATAAGTCTGTATTTGTCACAGTATTTGGTGAGGCAGTCACTGCCCTCTCTCTCAGCACCAGCGGGAGAGCCCTGTGAAGGGAATAAAATGTGTTTTGGGAAACTCTAGAGAGGACAGACTGAAAGACACACAGTTAGCCCTGAGAATGCAGAGCAACAGAGAGAGAGGTAAAGGGAAAGAGAAAGCCCCTCGGCCCCAGGGAGACGAAGATGACAGGGTGAGATAGAGGGATTCACAGGAGCGACAAGGCCTCCGTCTGCTGGGGAAAACCTGACAATCAATCAGAGCACACACACTCATGGAAGGGCTTTCTCTTTTTACCTTTTCTCCCTACACCAGTTTATTGCTCCTTCTCTGCTCTATTGCGTCATAGGTCTTGTGTTTGTAACGTCACAAAATAAGCACCTCGTCATAAACCAAATATGTAAAATGACTGCGAGGTATTGGGAAAAATGGTGTGGCTACGTCTAGTAGAAGTTAGCTAATATTGACTGCAGTTTATGTGCATATATGATTATACTGTTAGATGCATATTATGTTCATATGTTTACATGCTTTAAGAATGTTTCTAAGAATAGATTCCGTCTCGCTCATTTGCTTTAAAAAAAAATGAGGATGACGATCGTGGAAGCCTCTCTCCAACATCACACCACCAGGTCTCTCCCCATTCACGGCATCACCATAGCAACCGGCGATTCCTCTTTTACCAGCCTCCTCTCATTCATAACCGTTGCCGTGGCAACGGGCCCTCTGTCATTGATGGAATCTCGGTATTGCCGCCGCAACCAGGCCAGGAGTGAGAGATAAAGCGTCGCCTTTCAATTGATCTGCTCCCCCTTTCATACGGCGAGGATTCTCTGACTGACCGCAGCGTCGCACTTACACTCAGTTTATGTTTATGTCTCATTAGCATGTCCTCTACGTGTTGCTCATGTTGTCTGTACACGAGATCAACCCGTTTCTGCGATAAAACAGCGCAGGAATCCTCCAGCTTTTCGTTGGAGCTGAATCTAGGTCATCCTGATACGCAGTCGAACTCTACATTATTCAATGCTGTACACTCAGGCAATACAGTGCATTTGTGTGGTGTTTGCTCGGGGAGTGTGACAGTGATCTGGTATCACAAATCTTGTTTCCTGAACCAGAATTTGCAAAATAGGCCTCTTGTTCGCGTCAAAGTGCTGGAATAGGTTTCTTCTTCGTTAACATCTCATATCTGTGCTTCTGTGTGAGGGTTTGATCTGATCAGTACGGCTACAGACTGTTGAAAGGGTTCACTGTCACCTCTGGGGAGAAGATATTACATAATTTGTTGATATTTATAATATTTTCCTTGGTATCATTGTCTTCCTCCTTGACTTAGATTTCTTTCATAGTCTTACCCTAGTGCTAAATAAATATAAATATAATTTGCAATACATTTATTTCATGATAAGTACATCTGACAAATACATTTACCTATTTATGTACTTAAACTTAAAAAATTTAATACAATTTTAATATGAATAAACTTTTAATAAAATAAAAATGTATGTACTTTAATAAAAATACCCTGCAATTGTACTTTTGGTATACTAAACTGGTATATTAAAGTATGCTAAACTGGAACTAATTTTGTGCTTAATGCATTTTAATTGTGTAGAAGCTTAAATCCAACTAAAGATATACTGAAGTATATTTGATTGTGTTAAAGTGTAACTATTGCAAGTATACTTCAGGTACACTTTAAATATCTTGCATTTAAAGACTGATATTATTCAAAGATCATACAATCTTCATCAATAGTGACATTAAAACACATTTTAGGCTTAATATTAAGAAAAGTTCATTGTGCACAAGTAGTATTCCGAATAAAGTTTAATTATAATTTTTATATCAGTAACTCCCGAGCGATATGTCAGTAGATATGTTAATAGGTTTGAAATATACTTAGTATGACATAAATGTTTTTGAAATATATTACTGTTTTTTACTAGGGTAGTCATTGCTAATGCAAACATCACTGATATTATTGCTCACATTTAACGTTTTGGATTTCAAATAGCCTTTAACTTATGGCACTACAGGGTGGGGTGTAACTTGACCTGCACTATTTGTGTTACAGACATGAATAAAATCCAAATCATGAGGCTTAATGAGGTAAACTGTGTTGTTACCTGGGAAATTAGAAATTAGAAATTAACTAAGGTGTAAAGTGGGTAACAAATATAGCCCTGGAAATGTAATATGCGGGGGCATAAAATGCCCTCTTTGGGCATTATTTTCCAAAAACATGAAGACTGATTTCAACATTAATTATTATAATGAGAAATGTTTCTTGAGCCCCAAATCAGTATACTAGCATGATTTCAGATGGTTCATGTGGCACTGAAGAATGAAGTAATAGCTGCTGAAAATTCAGGTTTGTCATAACAGAAATAAACAACATTTTAAACTATTTTAAAATAGAAAACAGTTATTTGAAATTGTAATCATATTTTACAATATCACAATTTTTACTGTATTTTCAGTCAAATAAATGAAGCCTTGCTGAGCATAAGACTAAATGCTTTCAAAGCATTAAAACTTTACCAACCCCAAATGTTTGAATGGTAGAGCATTTCATAATATTCCATACAATAATATCATTATATTTTAAGTACAATATTCTATATTTACAGATTAATTCAAAGACATTCAGAGTAACGGAAAACATGTTATGTGTTTATATATTCAGAGAGGACATATCCCCACACAAAGGTAAAAATCTCGGTTTTGGGGGCAAAATTTTAAATTCTGACACTGGTTGTTACTTTAAACATTCATATGTTTTCACCTGGCAGAGAATAAAGTATTAAAGTAGTGATAAAGTCACAGGCTATTAAAATTTTTTGGTGTAAATTTACCTCAAAACAAATTTTTACAAAGTAGAAAGACTGAAATAGTAAAAAAAGAATACTCTAATAATCTTTGTTTTATTTACAGCTTATACAATACAACTGGGACTTTGAGGATCTTTGAAGTTATTTTGACCTATAGCAACTCCTTAACAATGCAAACATTTAAAAATCTATCCATTCTCAAGCTTTTATTATTTGCTCCTGCTTTCCTCAACACAGCTGATGGTCACTCCCTCTCCCTCCTCTCATCCTCTCCATTGCTTGTTACCAAGCACCTGCATTTCCCCTGCATCCTCACTTTTCCCCAACTCTCCCTTGGCTCCCTTTTTTTCCACAAATGCTTTTTTTTCCTATTAGTTCCCACTTGCACTGTTACATTTGTGATGAAAAAACGAGAGTGAGGGAAACATGGAAAACCTCTTCCACCTTTTACTACTGCATAACACACTGATGCAGTCTTTCGCTATCTCTCTCTCTCTCTCTCTCTCTCTCTCACACACACACACACACACACACACAGTCTCTGTCCATTACTGAGGGCCTGGTGGCCTAATCCGCCTCTCTCTCCCTCACTTTCTGTTGTCGTTCTTCCCACCTGTTCTTATGTGGCGACCAGCATGTGTGTGGCCTTCTCAAGGACAAGAGAAAGAGCGACTTCACTAGCACACACAAGCAGAAGGTGCATGTTAAAGTGTGTAACATGACGTGTGTGGAGAGAAAGAGAAAGAGATAGAGAGAGGTTTTCTACCTGTGTGAATATTGTACCACTGCCTTCACTTCCATTATCATTATTGCTATGCAGTCATTTAGAGAAAGACATCCTTCCCTTCACCTCCATATAGACATTAACCACACACACACACACACACACACACACACTGAAACACACTTATTCTAACATCAACACACGCTCACACACAAACACACTTCACTTAAAGTGCATCTATTCCTGAAACACGCTTTTAACCTGGTGTCCGGTCGACGCAATGGTTCCTTTAACACAGACATAACTTCCTGGACACATTCTCAAAAAAGATTTCATATCCATGTAGACACAAGCACACACTGCTATTTTAAGACTTTTTGGAACTCTAAGCGATATTATAGAGAGGACAGGAAATGATGCGGAGTAGCGGAAGATGAGTGTAAGAGGCAAGCCAGATTCCAGCTCATGCCATATGAAAGAAAAAACCCAAAAAAGATCTGCCAAGATGCCTAAAAATAGTTAGTCTGCTTTAAAAAAAATGTAATTAAATTATGTGATATATATATATATATATATATATATACAGTACCATTCAAAAGTTTGGGATGAGTAAGATTTTTAATGTTTTTAAAGAAGTTTGTTATGCTCATCAAGGCTGCATTTTAAAAAAGAATTTATTCCTGTGAAGCAAAGCTGAATTTTCAGCATCATTATTGCAGTCCTCAGTGTCACACGATCCTTCAGAAATCATTCTAATATGCTGATTTATAATCAATGTTGGAAACAGTTGTCCTGCTTAATATTTTTTTGGAACCTGTGATACTTTTTCAGGATTCTTTGATAAATGAAAAGTTAAAAAGAACAGTTTATTCAAAATAGAAATTTTGTGTTACAAAATACACTACTATTCAAAAGTTTGGGGTCAGGAAATTTTTTCATTCTTTTTTTATTTTATTTTTTAAAGAAATGAATACTTTTATTTTGCAAGAACGTTTTAAATGTATAAAAAGTGATAGTAAATACTTATATTGTTAGAAAAGATTTATTTTTGAATAAATGCTGTTCTTTTTAACTTTTTATTCATCAAAGAAAAAATATCGCAGGTTCCAAAAAATACTAAGCAGCACAACAGTTTCAACACTGCTAATAAATCAGCATATTAGAATGATTTTTGAAGGATCATGTGACACTGAAGACTGGAGTAATGGCTGATCAAAATTCAGTGCTGCGTCACAGAAATAAATTATATTTTAAAGTATATTAAAATAGGAAACCAATTAGAAATTGCAATAGTATTTCACAATATTACTGTTTTTTTTTCTACATTTTTGATCAAATAAATACAGCCTTGTATTAAAAACATTAAAAATCTTACTGATCCCAAACTTTTGAATGGGAGTGTATATACACACATATCAGCACCAAATCAGCATATTTAAATGATTTCTGAAGAATTATGTGACACTGAAGACTGGAGTAATGATACTGAAAATTCAGCGAGGAATACATTTTAAAATATAATAAAACAGAACATTTCTTATTTTTACTAAAATAAATGCAGCAATGGTGAGCATTAAAGGGTTACTCCACCCCAGAATGAAAATTTTGTCATTAATCACTTACCCCCATGTCTTTTCAAACCCATAAAAGCTTCAGAACACAATTTAATATATTTTGGATGAAAACCGGGAGGCTTGTGACTGCCCCATTGACTGCCAAGTAAATAACACTGTCAAGGCCCAGAAAAGTATGAAAGACATCATTAAAGGGGTCATATAATGCTATATCCACTTTTACAAGTTGATTGTACTGAAATGTGTGTTGGCAGTGCCTGTACACAACCATCCTATAACGATAAAAATCCATCCAGTGTTTTTTTTCAATCTCCTAATGTTTTCCCCTGTCTCAAATCGAGCTATTCGTCTTGTAACGTCACAAGATCGGAGGCCCCTCCCACGATTGTTGATTGACAGGAGCGTTTCAACACAGACCCGCCCTGAGCGAGCTGTCATCATAGTCCGCCA
>JAFVLL020041385.1:0-36034 GCA_021397915.2 Tor tambroides | reverse complement strand
AAATCCATGGATTGAGAGTTGAAAACTATGACAGCTGCATTTCAAGATTTTCTGCTTGAATCTGACACACAGTAAAGTTCAGGCTAAAAGTTAGAATGAACTGAGGATGAACAGACAGACCATATTTGTGTCTGTTTGTATCTCTGTACAGTTTTAACTCCTCTTGATAGATATTTGCTATGGAATAAGTCCAGCTCCTAAATTATCATTTTGTAATGCCAACAACTTCTAAGTGACTCTCAGGACTAATTCTCTGATGCCTTTTCTTCTAAATGCTCAAGAGTGTTATTAGTGTGTTTTTTTAAAGTGCTGTTCTTCAGTAATTTACCAGTCAGTATCAATTGCCTTAGGTAAGTGGTCTTGGCTTCATTTAGGTGAGTAAAGGGCGTTTTGCGTGGTAAACTGTAACCACAAGTTCTCAGTTCATTGTCAGTGGGAGAAAGACGACAGAACAGAGGCGGCAATGAAAGCTCGCCAGACTAGCAAACATAGAGATGCTTTGAAAAGAGCATCTATAAAAAGAGATGTTTTGAAGAATGCGTCAGTGGTTTTTTATCCATTTAATGTTGCTTTGGACCCCTTTGACTTTCAGTGAACAGATAAAAACAGTTAAACAATTCCTCAAAATATCTGTAACGCTTTAGTATAGGGACCAATTCTCACTATTAACTAATTGCTTATTAGTATTCTTATTATTAACATATTGGCTGTTTATTACAGCAAATATTCTGCATGAACGTATTCTACATCTCTATTCCTACCCAATACCTAAATTTAACAACTACCTTACTACTAACTACTAATAAGCAGCAAATTAGGAGTTTATTGAGGCAGAAGTCATAGTTAATAGATTGTTAATAGCAAGAATTGGAATAAAGTGTGACCAAAATATCTTCTTTTTTTCCCCACAGAAGAAATTCATACAGGTTTGGAAGGATATGAGGATCAGTAAATATGACAGAATTTTCTATTAATATCCTGATTGGAAATATTTAATCTGTAGTGAATGCTAATTTTTGATTTTCTTGCTGGAAATGTTTTTTATAAGCTTTTTTCAGCTAAGTATATATGTTATTTTCCTCAGAGTGGTTTCTTCATTTTCTTCAGTGTGATTGAAAGTACAAGCTAACTTGAAAATAGCTAACAGTCAATTTTTATAACAAATCAAACCGCGTTTATGTGGTTACTTCCTTTCAGAGTAGTCTAAGATTGCTCTCTGTAGTGCTCTACAATGAATGCGCGAGCAATTTGCAAATAAATGTCTGGCCCGCAATCAAATTCGAGTTCTATTTCATTAATTTGGTTAATTTTATTAACTATCATTTACTGTACATATAACAGATTATTTACATTAATCATCTCATCCAGAGCAGTGTGTTTCAATTTCCTAGTAGTTAGCTAGTGCAGTAGAAGTAGTGGTAACACTTTAGTATAGGGACCAATTCTCACTATTAACTAGTTGCTTATTAGCATGCCTATTATTAACACATTACCTGTTTATTAGCAGTTATAAAGCACATATTCTGTAAGACCATATTCTACTTCCCAAATCCTATATAATACCTAAACTTATCAACTACCTTACTGTTAATAAGCAGCAAAATAGGAGCTTGTTGAGGCAAAAGTCGTAGTTAATGGTTTGTTAATAGCAAGAATTGGAGCTTAAAATAAAATGTGACCAAAATAGTGTATGGAAAAAGCTTGTACACAAAAAAGGTGGCAAGATTGCAAACAGAGATCACTTGTCACAAACTGTGTAAAATTAATCATCTTATTTTATCATCTTATCATCTAAATCATGTCATTTGAAAGATTTGGTTTTTTTTTGTTTCATTTAAACACAAAAGGAGACATTTAGCACAATGCTTGAACTACTGGTTTGAATTAAACGAAAGCTCCCGAATTAAATTTTATTCATAGAGTGTTATTATTCACAGAAAATCTTGCCTTCTGCCCTTTTGAGCAACACAAGCGTGAGTAGATGATGACATTTTCATTTTTGGGTGATCTATTCCTTTAATGGTCTTGCAGAGTAACATTTACCCTCACAAAATCACAAAATGACAAATTTAGCATTGAGCGTCATCTGAAACAATATGCTCCTTTTTGCCAGCATAAAACTGGCTCGCTGATGGCTTTTCTCAGACTTTACCAGATATATTAATTTCCTGGATGAAATATTTTGTCCTTTATCCCTAGACCTTGGTGAAAGGAAAACGCTGTTATCTGTCAGCAACACAAAACACGTACCTCCCTTGCAGAATCTCAGCCACGCAAAATAATCAGCCAAACAGGAGAGCTACTCCCGCTGGAAATCACGGTAATAAGCCCACCGTCCCCTTTCGAAATAACAGCTGGTTATGTTTTTCTAATGGAGAAGCGCCATCACAAGCCGTCGCTTCTCGTTGATCAGCAGCTGTTAGCTGTGACTGGAGGTGCTGAGAGAAATCGGCATAATATTTGTGTGCTGTGTGCAGAACCAGATCTTCTAGAAACGAGAGCTGTATAGAGTTAAGGCCGTGACCCTGCAGAAATGATGCTCCTGTCTCGTCACCCTCACACCTGGATTTTGAGAGGAGGGCAAGGGGTCTGGGTCGGCTTAATAGTGACAACTCTCTTGCTGATGATTCTGAGGTGATACATGTGATACACACCATCTGCCGAGGGGTCAGTCTGCCCTGACAGGGCCTGTTTGAAACATGAACGTGTGTCTGCATGTGTCAGACCGAGCGCTTGCATCCCTCAGGCTAATTTGGGACTGATGGAAGACAGACATATTCTCTTCTGCCATCTCTTCTCTATACAGCTCAGACGATAGTATATGTTGTTGTGTTGTTATTTTTGTCTTTAGCAGAGATGATTTTCTACAAGTCACTGAATATGTTCAAGGGATAGTTCACCAAAGAATGAAAATTCTGTCATCATTTACTCACCCTCATAGTGCCAAACATGACTTTCTTTTATGATATTTTGAAGAATCTCAGTGTTTTTGTCTATTCAGTGTTGTTTTGTACCCCATTGTATGGAAGCTTGTTTCTGCCATGATATAAAAAATGTCATTTTTAACTTTTTATCTCACAATTTGGTCTTTCTTTATCGCAGTTGTGAGAAAAACTGTTTGAATTGTGAGATATAAACTTAGAATTCTGTCTTTTTGATCTTTGACTTTTTAATCTCACAATTCTGATTTTATATCTCACAATTCAGAATACTGAGTGAAAAAGTATAATTTAAGAGATATGAACTTAAAATTGCAGAAAAGAAGTCAGATTTGTGAGATAAAGAGTCAGAGTTACCTTGATTATTTTTAATCCTGTGGAGGACACAAACTTCCATACCATTGACTAGAGGTGGGCGATATGACCAAAATCTTATATCACGATATGAGTAATTTTATTTCACAGTAACCATATATATGACGATATAGTTATTTTTGCTTTAAATAAGGTCTTTATTATATCAAAAATATTGATGCAATAGAAATTTCATTATTCTTGTCACCCGGAATATTAGACTGCAGTCACTTTAAGAGCTGCCCGGATCCAATATATTCAGCAGCACAACATAACAACACATGGACCTGCTTTCTCTCCATCAGCACAGCAACAAGCGAAATGAGTTGTCTTTTGCTCCTGATTGCATTTCAATGTCTTATAATCACTTGTTTTTAAACTGCAGTGCTTAAAAACGCCAGCAAATGATACGTTTCCTTACCATGTAACACAGCAACGTCACATGAGCATATAACCATGATAGAGATGATAGTCCAAAATCTCTATCGGTTGACAAATTTTACCAGTTAATCGTATCTACCGGTATATTGCACTCCCTTACCTTTGACAACAAGTTTTTGACAAATCAGAAAATTGTAACTGGAAATGTTCTCAAAAATATTGACAGAATTGCTTCTTTATAAGCTTTTTTTTTTACAGCATTACAGTAGCCTGCATACCAATCTTATTTTCTGCAGAGTGTACAAGCCAGCTTGAAAGTAATAGCTAACAGTCTGCAATGAAGTTTGCTTTCCTCTTTGGCTAATTTGAGAAGCCGCAGGGTGTCTGTCTGCACAATTAAAACTTGGACAAAAGTTAATAAGCAAATTTGTTTTAGTGTTTTATCAATGGAGTGCTTGTGAAGTTAAGCCAAAGCAGCTCCGCTCTCATAAATGATTACATTGTTTAGCATTTTTTAAGGTTTAATGTAATGCAACACAAGGATCCAAACGGTGCTCCTTCAGCTCGCACGCAACTTGTAGGCCCGCGCTTAAACAACCTCCATCCCACTATAGGCCAGTTTTAGCACAAACATCCTAACAAGAGCTTTGTCTGACCTCGTTCCCTTCCCCTGTTGTTTTGCAGCGAGTTTGACTCGGATCTGCTGATGTCATTGAGTTTTCCTCAAACAATGAGGCACGGAGAAGACAGGAGACAGTGCAGAAAATAAGAAACTAAGAAATCCCACGTGGCGTCATTTCACTTTTCAAACCGATGAGCCTTGCTCGCTGCCCTCTGCTTGGAAAGAGTCTGAGAAAGAGCGAGATTAATGCAGATCATCTGTCATCACCTGGCAGCTGATCAAAAGATCTCATTGGCAGACAGCATTCGAAAATCCACTGGAGCTTCTTTTTTCTCACTTGGAGCTGTAGAGGCAGTTTCTCAGACACACATGCACTGGGTATCGGCTTTAGGCGTTTAGGGAGAAGGGAGAGAGGCGTGAAATGGCACTAGCATTCCTTGGAAAATTAAAAGCAAAAAGAGAGTGATGTTGAGACACACTTATGTTGTGAGACATCAGGGAGTACGGTTTGTGGCGTGCCGAATGTAGATCCCAGAGCAGGGGATTTGGGCAGAATTTGAGCGGGGTACAAGGGTAGGGAGAAAAAGGAGAGAAAATCGTATTCTTCAGAAGAGCGAGAGAGAGACTCTTGTTCTTTGTTGCGAGAGCTGCACCCCAAGGCTTGTTGCTGTGCTGATGGAGAGGAAGCAGGTCCCTGTGTTGTTGTGTTGTGCTGCTTCGTTTTCATTCCTTTTTTTTTGTCTTGTTATGCATTTATTTTAAATTTTCTTTTCTTTTTTCACCTTGTGAAGAGAATTGCCCAAGCACTTTTTCAGGCCACAATTAAAAGTGTGTTTCACAGTTCAGTGAATCTTTTGACAGGCAGGTATTTAACATAATTGCCAATTCAGAAATCAGCTCTGGTGTGCTTAAATGTTTGGTTTTAAGAGCTAATGCTATGCCGCATACTCAAATATAGCAGCATTATGTATACAACTGCTACAGTAAACTTTATGTTTGCATATGGCAAGAAATTCCCAGTAGGAATAGTTCCCCCAGAAATAATAATCCTGTCATCATGTTGTTCCAAACCTGAATGGAACACACAAAAACCTTACCAGCAGCTCCAAAGAGGACCAAGAAAAGCACCATGAAAATGGTCCATACAACTCTTGTTGTATTTCAAGACTTCTGAAGCCATTTGAGAGCTTTGTGTGAGGAACCAAATGAAATTTAAGTCAGTATTCACTGAAAAACTCCTTGGCTGTGGCTCAGAATTCAAATTTGGCACAACTTTGAGAATGTGACATTTGGTTATGAAAACCAACCTGCTGCAGAGACAACAATTATTTTGAGAGGTGATTTTACTAGTGACTAATGACTTACAATTTTGTGTCTTTTGCAAAACTGTTTTTGTGTGGCTGTTTATTACTTATTAAGCATATATAAATGCCTTATTCTGCATGACCCTATTTTAGACCCCTTAATCCAACCGTGCTAACTGTTAATAAGCAGCAGCTTAGGAGTTTATTGAGGCAAAAGTCATAGTTAATAGTTATTTAATATTGAGAATTGGTCCCCAAACTAAAGTGTGACCAGAAATATTGGAAAAAATAAATAAATAGAGCAATATTTTATGAATAAACAGTACGGAATGACATGAGGGTTGGTAAATAATGTCAAAATTCATGACATTTTTGATTGAAATGCTTCTTTATCTCATTATGGCACAGTTAAAATTCACAGTTATTTTCCCTTTCATTTCTTTGGAGCGTATTTGCTTAATGTGTTTATTCCACAAATCGAGCCATCTCAGAGGAAACACAGTTTGAAGTCATTTGGCCTAACCTTACACTGACATTCAAATCTGTATGCTGGAAAATGCAGACACCTGACCAGCGAGAGTGCCTCGTATGATGCGACTGTACCCCTTCTCACCTCTATCTGCAAAAGTAATTATGGCAAACCACTGAGCGACGGCACACTGGATTGGCGAGAAGGATGCCAATAAAGGTCATGAAAATAAACACATCTCTCTTGTTATGGAGGAGAGGGTACAGTTTCCAGTGGAGTGCTGATGCTCAAGGCCAGGAATTCTCCTTTACCTTGCCGGTCCCCCAGCAGATGCTGTTCCTCTGCGCAAAATCCTAAATTCCCCTGAGATGAGACTTGACATGAAGCGAGAGAGAGAGCTTCAGCGAGGATCATGGGGTGAGAGGAAGGTTGCTGAGACATTGTGGAAAGAGCATGGAAGCAAGTGAGAGGTGAGAAAGGGAGAGGGTGAAAGTGTAAGAGAGACTGTGTGTATTTTTGTGTGTGTTAGAGGTGAGAAAAGAGACAAACTGTCAGGTTTTGGTGGGACAAAAGCTGTATGGGTATTTGCAGCAATGAAAAAGGTAGCCCTACAAATTATAATAATGATTGTTTAATCAGAACTGTGATTTAATTTAGATGAGTTAATATGGAGTTTCCTACTTTCGTTTTATTACTTGATTAAAACTGTGTTTCTCAACCCCGGGGGTCCACAGACACCTAGTGTTCTGTGGTGTAATTGCAAGGGGTCTGTCGAATCCTTTTTTTTAACTATCTGATACCATAAATGTCATGAAAGTATTAATATAGTAGTTCTCAACCTGGGGACCTCAGCAAACTTCCAAGGGAGCTGCAAGATGACTTAAATATATTTTAATATACACTATTGTAAATAATATCTTTTAATAATACACAAAAAATCCCCAAAAACATGCACACCATGAAAATTGACATCATATTTATTATTTTAATTTTCTCCCCTCAATAACTGTTGTTTTTAATGAAGAAAATAGGGTTACACTTTATTTTAAGGTGTCCTTGTTACAGTGTAATGATACATTTAAGCACTGAGTAATATTAATTAACTACATGTACATACTATGTAGTTAGGGTTAGGGTAAGGATTAGAGTTTGGTTTAGGGATACTTGCATGTAATTATGCATAATTTAATGTTATTATAATAGTAAGTACATAGAACGTGTAACAAGGACACCTTAAAATAAAGTGTTACCGAAAATAGTTCTTGAAACATCTGGAATCATACGATGAGTCACATTTAAATGGTCCTAGTGGTTTGTGTTATAATTGCAAGGGGTCATTTAAATACTTTTTTTTTTCAAATGACCCTGTGCATTTAAAATATTAGATTTACATTTATGCATTAAGCAGATGGTTTTATTCAACATAATTTACAATAGAGGTCAGGAATTAATCACAAAATCAACAATATTCATAGTATACAATGCCATGTTTGATCGAAAGCTGTATTAGTAAATAAGCTAGAGCAGAATGGAAATGCAAAAAAAGTGCCTTAGTTTTAGGTTGTGGAGTGGTTGCTTGGTAGTTTAAGTGCTTGCGGAGAGATTTGTCTTTTAGATGCTTTTTGAAATTTGTGATGGTCTCAGCAGATCGAGCAGAGTTTGGAAGTTCATTCATCACAGAGGATCAGCGAGGGTAAAGGTTTTGGAAAGTGACTTGGTGCCTCATTGTGAAGGCCCAGCAAGGTGCCACTCATTCAGTGACTGCAACTGGAGGGAGCATACATTTATAGAAGTGTATTGAGGTAAGGGTGTGCAGTTCCAGTGGCAGCTTTGAAAGCCAGTGTCAAAGCCTTAAATTTGATTTTGGCAGCGACTGTGGAGTAAATCAGGAGAGGTGTGACGTGGGTCCTCTTTGACTGATTGAAGACCAGACATGCTGCTGTGTTCTGGATCATCTGCAGAGACTTAGTCACGCTGACTGGAAGGCCGGCCAATAGAGATCAGCTTATATCAGATGATTTTATATATATTTTTAGTTGACCACTTGAGGTGTCCAAAAATGTCATATGTCATAATATTTTAATACTTTTATGGCATATGTATTATGACATATGACAAAATACAGCATAATTGACCATGTAGCCAAATGTCTTACGCAGATATTGGGATGTTTTGCATAGGTAGAATTGGATTTGATTAGCTTCAAATTGGCTTCATGACATTAATAAGCATATTCTGCTTTGCAGTGGGTTGATGGTAATTGAATGAATGAATGAAATATGCTGGGACTACAGTATTTCTTTGAAAAATGTTGAGAATCATTTGATATAAGTACTCTTATACAGTGTATCATGACTAAATTTGTCTGCAGTACAAATGGCTTTGAATAATATCATGAACATTGTATGGCCTTTTATTAGGCAAAAACTTTTCTTCATTGTGTTGATCATTTTTGAAGAGGATTGTGGTCTTGCTACGCCACAGCACACAGTCACAGTGAGTCTGTCTCTACTCTGACCTCTGGCATCTACTGGATGTTGACCTCCAGAGTGTGGGGATTGACCGGGCGGGCTGCCCAAAACCATCCGGCTGCCGGCTGGCCCTTGCCCAAGGAGACTCGATCCAACGGATTATCCACCCAAGCTCCAGTGCCGGCCAGCCCTTCAGACGCACTGACTGGAAAAAAACAGCCTTTCTTGCTATGGGCCAGTCTTGGGGGATTGATTGTTTGAATGAAGTGCTTCCGGGGGGTGAGCCTTTGGAAACTAGGGCTCATGGACCAATGGAAGACACAAATTTAGCCAACTGCTTAAGAATGGTTATTAACAACTGAATGCTCTGGAATACATCAATCAAACTGTAGTTTTACAGTAACCAGTGATAGTTAACTCTAAAATGAAAATTTGGTTAGGGTTAGGAGATATTTTTATATGTCAGTGTTTTTTGGACCCCTCTGACTTTCATTGTGATCAAAAACAGTTTAAATATTTTTCAAGATGTATTTTATGTTCTGCAGAAGAAAGAAAGTCAAGCAGGTTTGGAACAAAATGAGGGTGAATAAGTGATGACACTATATTCATTTTTGGGAAAATATCCATTTAAAGATGCTATTTTGTGGGAATAAATAAATCCCAGTAATATATATGTCTAAATAGGTTTGCTGGTCAGGAGTGATGAGTTTATTCAGATTTGGAGGGGAAATGATATTTTAATTAGTTTTGAAGAAAGTATTAATATTTAATTTAGATTAAATGTACTTAGTTTTGCAGAAAGGTAAAAAAGGGCCCTCCAGAAAGTATTAGCTTGAGACTCCTTAGGGATTTTTAATGAGCTACCCAGACCACACTAAAACACGAAAGCCTATCAATCTATAAATTATATCAATTACAGCCTCAAAATTTGCATTTCAAAATCTGTTTTCAATAGCACATTTAAAATCTTCCTCAGATGTGCAAAGCAGCTGATGCTAATAGATTCTGAAGTATATCTAATTAAGATAATGAGAGCTTTGATGTCCCATGTCAGAAAGTACAACTCCACAGTTGAGCAACTATATACACAAAAAAGCAGCCGATCCATCTCCCCATGAAAACAAGTCCTTGTGCAGCTCTTTTCCCCTGCCTTCAACTAAGTTTCTTCAGGAAAAATGAGAAAGGTTTGTTTCAGAGAAAGAGGTCATGACTACAGCTCCTCTCCATATTCATTTGACCTCTCTTTCTTCAGATCCGACTAGAAGAGCGCTGCTACTGTACAATGATTATGCAATAGCCCTCTCTCACATGCTGCACTGTCCTTCATGGATGATAAACAGACTGCAGAAATTCATTTACATTTGTACTGACAAGAGATTTCTCCAATTTAATCACCTTATTTTCTCATTTGTAGCTTTCCTCAAAGTCAGCCTACTTTCCACTGATTTTTTTTCTTCCAAGCTGCCCCATTTCCATTTAAATTGAATAGGACACACGTCTTAATGTGACAGATATTTTTTTAAATGGCTGTGATGGCTTGAACAAATCTCAGCATCTTTGGAAGTTCACAAGAAATGCTGGCACCACACTTTTTCTATTTGCTTTGTAATCCGGGCGGGTTAATGTGTTTTCAATGAGCTGAACTGGAATTTCTTGTCTATGTAATGACATATTTTCCTGAAAGTGTCTTGGAACTCAAGTGTGACAGTTTTGACTGTCATGTGCATCATTATTGTTAAAGTGTGTAATTTCTGAATCATTAGCATAGCCAAATGACTGTTTTCAAGCAGGTTTCCCCTGAACACACCCCCTTCTTCCACTGGTCAAGCCAAACAGATAGCCCCGCCCCAAAAGCCTCTGTTGCTATGTTCCCTGCAGTGTTTATGCTTTTTATGGTAAGTGAATCTGCAAATGGATTATTTACAGTTATCTGCAACTGAAATGGCAGATAGTATTGTAATGGTGGAAGAGAATTACACACTTAGCTTTAACCGTGAAATTACTACATTTATAAACTGTTTAGAAAAAGATTACAAGCATTCTTTCACAGTACTCACAGTAGAAGACCTGGAATCCCTCACCTTGATGTTTAATGTGCTTTTCATGTTTTCCCACTAATATGTGACCCTGGACCACAAAACCAGTCATAAGTTGTCAATTTTTTGGAATTGAGTTTATACATAATCTGAAAGCTGAATAAATAATCTTTCTTTTGATATATGATTTGTTAGGAAAGGACAATATTTGGCTGAGATACCACTATTTGAAAATGTGGAATCTGAGGGTGCAAAAAAAACCTAAATATTGAGAAATTTGCCTTTAAAGTTGTCCAAATGAACTCCTTAGCAATGCATATTACTAATCAAAAATTAAGTTTTGATATATTTGCGGTAGGAAATTTACAAAATATCTTTATGGAACATGATCTTTACTTAATATCCTAATGATTTTTGGCATAAAAGAAAAATCGATAGTTTTGATCCATACAATGGTTTCTTGGCTATTGCTACAAATATACCCGTGCGACTTACGACTGGTTTTGTGGTCCAGGATCATATATATGAATACATAGGCTGACATATGCATGTTAGTTTTATCAGCTAAGCCATTACATAACTAATTTATTTTTTATACAATATAGTGAAATATTATTGCAATTTAAAATAACTATTTTTAATATATTTTAAAATGTAATTTATTCCTGTCATGGCAAAGCTGAATTTTCAGCAGCCATTACTCCAGTCTTCAGTGTCAAACGATCCTTCAGAAATATACAGAATATCAGAATATATATATTTGTATATATTCAAATATTAGAATGTTAAATAATTTTTTTATCTCTTTTAAATATACGGACATGAAGAAAAGGTGTTCAAGATGTTTGAAGTGTACATACACAAATAGTCAGCGTTCACTAGACTGGACCTCCAAGTATGACCGAGACCATCCGCATGTGTTTTTGAGGGTGACGGAGCTTTTATTGTTCCTAAATGTGCCAAAATTAGTCGGAGGGAGAAAAAGGAAGCTGCCTAGCTTTTGAAGAATTAATAAGGCTGTCTCATTTAAATGTGCACAGCGTCTGAGACAGCCTCTGAAAGTCCCAGTTTTACATTTTCTTGACAGTGCCTTTGATGAGCGCTGATAACGTACAGCAGCTCCCAGGGAGCCCACATCTTATAATAAAGAGTTTGGCGGCAGAGACGAACTCCGCTGAGCCAAGCTATGCATTATTATGTGTCTTCCTAGCAGAAAAGCTGCTCCCATTTATGCCTCCCACTATTTTTACACTGTTATTATTGCTTAACATTATCCGATTGTTCATATGACAGCCTATAAGCACATACTGCTTTTGTTCTGCAGAAATGGTTTATATGAGTGACGGTATTTAATGCCTGTTTGGTATCTGGCTTATACATTTAAGATTCACTATTAGCACCATCTTCTGTGCAAAAATTTTAGAAAAACATCCTAAGCGCCTTTCCTAAAAGCGAGTGTTGAGCGATGAGCAAAATCACCTCTTTTAAGAGTAGCAGGTCAATAAAGATGAGTTTAAAGGGCTTTTCTGCCTTTAGTCATTGGCTTATCTTGCATCCTTTCCACTCAAATTGCAAACCAGCTCATGTATCAGATGGCTGCACATGGACTTAGTAGGCCTGTGACCCATTTTTGAAACACAGCCTTAGGCAACGCTATGCATAGATAACATGTATGTTCTCACCTAGGTTACTAAAAGCGTGACATTGATGAGGAGAGAGTGTGAGAATAGAGTAAAATCCCAAAGGCTGGTCATTCACAGCCAGGGGTCAGGATTGGCTGATTAGTGCCTCTGCTGGTAGATGTAATAACTAAGCTATCATGACTTGCCTGTTGACGACAGTTCAAAAATAACATTACTAGATTTTTATTTTTTATTTTGGAGTAACATAAATCCCATGTATTTCATTATTTTATAGTAGATGTTTTACCAGTATCTATCTATGTATCTATCTATCTATCTGAAGTGAGTATACAACATTTTATTTATATAGTATTTAATAATATTTATTCTTTAATAAGGCTGTGCATTTCCCATTTGCTTATAAGAATATTTTCAGACATAATTATATATTTTTATTGGGTTTTGCTTTTGGATATTTAAACATTATTAAAGACTGTTTCATTGTGGCTGTGTTGTACCCCAACAATTGCTCTGTATATTTGTCTTTTCTAAATTTCCCATTCATTTCCTATGGCACTCATTTCTGACCACAAAGGTCTAAGATGTGAAAGATGTGACAATTTATTTAAGATCATTAAGCCTTTTCTAATCATGTCCACAATTATTTTTTGTGTTCATATAGCAGGTGCAAGTAGACCTCCACAGGGAGTCATGTTGTTCTTGGTTGTGTATTTCTGATGATCATGCATCAGTGAGCAGCTGCCTTTGAGATGAATGAAAAATGTTAACTGATAGTTTTCTCTATGTATTTTTGACCTCTATGGTCACAGTGTCTTTTAAGGAGGCTGCAGCGGAGGCGATAGGGCAAGGAACCGCTCGCAGCTCAGTCAGCAGAACGCAATCAAGTGTATAACAGCAAGCATCACATTAAATGTGCAAGCTGCCCATAGTGATCTATGTTAAATTACCCTGGACATGAAGAAAAGCCTTCCTTTTTACAGAATCTCAACTGTCAGGCTGAGTATTAGGCTATTTGGATTATTGGGATAGGATATTTGTCCTCAACACTGGCTGGGGTAAGTGGAGGTAAATGATAAACGTAACTATATCAGTGTTGTACAGGGGTAAACATATTCAGAGAAATAGATTTTCACCAATATTGGGGGTTGAAATGAATTTTCATTCAACGTTCTTATGCTTCCCAGGCAAAGAGCTAAAAATAAATGTGAGACTTTGTGGAGAGGGGGAGTTGGAAATGAATTTCAAATGCAGCAGTAGTGGGAAAGAGTGTGTATGTGTGTGTGTGGATCTCACATTTCTCTTTCAGACTGTGCTGTAGTCTATGAGCTTTGGATCCATCCACAGAGTGTTCGGCTACAGACAGCTAGCATTTCAGACAGTCTGCAATTTCGGTCTTGCTAAGGTTGCTTCTTTCATTCGCCAACCTGTCTATTCAACTACATTTCTTATCTATACCATTGCCGGGTTATATTTCACTGATGTTGTTTTCCTGAAGTCCTTGACAAACATTGGTTTATTTCCCAACAGATGCTGCCGTTCAAACCCCTTCCCCTTGCCAAAGAATCATCATTGCTTCAACCTCCTTCCCAGGGCTTTTTAATTATAAAAACTGGCATTTAATGCAAAAAAATCTCTTGGACTTCAGATATTGTACTGTACAGATGGCCATTACTCCAATTAGCATGCTAAATGCTTGCACAAACGGACAACTACTCTCCACGCTAAGAGTGACCAGTGTGGCATTCAATCTCCCCATGCAATCATCACAACTGCTCTTTGATGTAGCTAAAGGGATCAACAGTGTGACGCAAGGCCTCTTTTTGAACCAGCAATTCCCTGGAGTGCTAATGAAACAGCAGGTCTGCTCCACCCCGCCGAACCCTCTGTGGGGTCTCTTTTTGTACGGTTCTGGGGCTGTGGTGGAATCTAAACCGAAGTGACACTTATAGGCAGGGCCGAATGGAGAGATGGAGGAACGGCTCTCACAGGGAGAAGGAAGCCTTTGAATAGGTAGATTGACAGGCAGTGAGCTCTGTGGAGATGGAAAGTGCGTGTACTTCTTTTGTGGCGGCGAGGGTCAGGAGTAGAGCGTTGCAGCGTCGGCAGAATGGCAGCGGTTAGAAGTGACACACTGTCAAGCATTTCGCTACACCTCTGTGGTGAGAGCAAACACAGCTGACACCTTGCGCAGGATGCTAATTTCTGCAAACGCGGGGCCTTTGTTCCCAGTGTTTGTTTTTATTTGGATGGCACGTTTGACTTGAACACCAAATGGCAGGGTGGAACTGGAACCACTTTTACTTCTGCATTCACGAAGAGGCATTGCAGAAAACACATATGGCTTCCTACATTAATTTCATATAGTTTGTTTTTCCTGTCGCGCAGTACCTTTTGACTTCTGTAACTTTAAAAAGACTTTGAAAATGCTTGTGTGTAGCTAAAGGGAGTTTTAATATAAAAGGGCATATAAGACTTATTCTGATCAAATTTAGGCACTTTTTAAATACCTCTAACTTTGAGTACACAATTTCAATTTGAGACAATTTCAGGATTTATGGCCACAACTTGAAAACAGGATTATTAGTTTAATTGTAACTTTGTTGATGAGAGAAGAATAATATGATTTTCATCTTTAAAAATTGTGTATATCAAGACATAAGCTATATGATGAGAACATAAAGTACTGCATGTCGGGAATCACTTCTATAGATTCTAGTTTAGCCTGAGGGAATGACCACAATTTTTAACTTGCATGTAATAAAAACATCATGCAGTTATTCATTTATCTAGGAAGCTTTATTTGTCCGGGACCCCAGCCAAAGCCATTAGGAATCATGAAAGCGTTGTTTCTTTTTTTTTTTTTTGCATTTCCACTCATTTAACATTTGGTTATTGATGCCCACAGAGCGGTGTAATACAAACCCATTGCTTTATGCCACATAATCAGTTCTCCTCTGAGATTAATTACTGTGGATGTCCTGATTAATTAAGCATGGAAGGGAAGAATGGTTGTTTGGAAGTAACAATTCAAGGTCAATTATTTGAAATAATTGTGCTGAAAATGACCCAGTGATCGTTAAAGAACTGGGGGGTAAAAAATGAGAGATATTGTTGGTACAACAACGATCCATGCGGATTTGTGTTCCTATAGCTCAACGGGTAAAGCATTGTGATGTCAAAGCCACAGTTAGTAGTTAAATTCCCAGAGAAGGTAAATACTGAGACAAAATTGGTTTGGAAATGTACATACTGTTAGGCTAAACACATATGTATATACAGTATGATGCACAAGACACTCTGAATATCTCATGAACCAAAAATGGCGCTAGCTCAATTCTGAATTTTGCCCAAGCGTGGCTTATGCAATTTCCTCATCCCATTTTTGATGTGATACACCCTAATGGCAGCCGCGAATGCATTCATAAAACCCGCACAGAAAGACAAGTCTGCCACAGTGAAGAATGAGTCATTTAGATTTACAAAGCATAGCTAAATACGATCACTGCTTGCAGCGAGCATGTGTACTCATGCGCTTCTGTGTATTGTCCCTGTGTGACAGACACTGTGTGAGAGGGCATGGACCTGTCAATGCTCAACACTGTTATCAGTCCAGCTGCCACCAAATAATATTTTCATTCAAATGACAAAATCCATTACCCAAACCCGGGGCTCTAGCGAGAACATTTAATGGCACAATTAAACTCCAATTGCCTAGTATCTATTGAGCAATTAACCTTTGATAAACCAATTAATGTTTAATGTTTGATGACAGAAGTTGGGCCTGGAGGAGTCATATTGGAGTTTAATGGAACGACTCCCAGTCCGAGATTAGCTTAGCGCAGCCATAAAATTGTCAGAATTCCTTGTTTTCTGCTATATTGATTCCTTTGTGCTGAGCCATCGCTCAGCTTTGCAGATGAAAAAGGGGGAAATTACCAGAAAGCATGCGGGAGAACAGAGGAGCTGTCAGTTATTATAAAGCCGAGTTCGATGAATTATTGATAGTAGTGTGAACATGTCTCCAGACACCGCTTGATTATTTCCTACATGATGTGCAAATGCTAGTTTCCTTTGATGTTTGTTGCTTCATTGTCTCTGGCAACTTCCTCTCAAAGATGCTACCTCTCAGGTCACTATGGAGACCGTCATCACACAAACATAGGCAGACCTGCTGAAATACTGGCTCTCCAGCTGCCATCCTTTAATGTGGTTGTTGTGGCTATAAAATAAGTATAAACACGTCAAGAGGATTTACCACCTGTCTGGAGGGCTGGTTAATGTGCGTTTTCTGAGATCCCAGGGGATCTTGACAGAGGATAGAGGTTTGATATCTGTTGTTGCTATCATGCCGTGGTTGAACATTGTCACGTTGTCATCTCAGGCCCACCGCGGGTCATCGTCGGCCTGTCATTTATCATCAGTAACGTGACTCAGACAAACCGGACAGTGCCTGATCCCATTCGCCATTAGCAAAGCTCCACGCGTGAATTTATCTTCTCTTAGTCTCCAGCAATATCATTTTCCCCAGCTTGACAGCCCTCAAGCCTCCCGAATGCAATAATAAAGAATTGATTATATTCTTTATGGAGCGCAGAGGGCCCAAATGTGTTTTGTGTTCCTTCTCCTATCAGCTGTAATGAAAAAGGGGAAAAAAAGACAGAGGTGAGTTGATGAATGTTTGGATTGCGAATAGTTTGCGAAAGCTTTACATTACCTCCTCAGAACATCCTCGGTGACAGACGCTGAGACACTGGGGTTGTGGACGGTGGATTTTGTTGCTTATCCATAAAAACAGAATAGGAAAAACATACGGCAGTCTATGTTTTGCGCTGTAGCATATAATGAATTGAGAGTCTGGCTGAAAATGTGTTATTGTGGAAGGCCTCTCACGTATTGATGTAGGTTTTAATTTCCTGCTCTCCCCACGTTTGCCATTAGCATCTGAGACGATACAAGCGTTTAATGAAAAACACCCCCCTCCCTCCTCCAGACTAAACTGTCACGGCAAAATAATGAAGCACACAAAGCACCAGGAAACTAATAAAGCTCATATTTCTTTTGACATCAACATGAAATCATATGAAAATAATACTTGCGAGAAAAAGACTCTCGCCGTAACATCACCTCCGTATTGCATTTCTGAGCAAGATGTGTACGGTGAGGCAATGGTGGGCCTGTATTATCCTTGAAATGAGCTTAATTTTTTCCCCCGGTGTGGGACATTTTATCAGACCTAATGAACAAGGGCTGTCATGTGCGTCAGCCACCTCAGTGCTTTAAGATGACATATCGTCACTTAAATCATTAGGGGTGAGATTTGAGGAGGGGGTGTGAATTATGATATTTTGCCAGTTCGTCATAATCATCACACGCTAGAACATTTGTCATCAAAGCCCATCCCATGAAAATCCATGAACCGTTTTCATAATTTATGCCTGTTCATTTTTAATAATCCATCAGTCCTTGAGAACAAATTGAGAAACCTGATTTGGATTTAGTGAGGTGCGATAAATTCAAACGGACTGGGGGATGATATATGTTTTGAGATCTTGTTAATTTGAAGGTAGTCCTTCATGCAGAGCAGACGTTGTGTAGAATCAATAATCGGTGTATGTCAAGTTGTTGAGTGATGTGCATTTGAATGAATTTGATTATGGAATGATTCAGAGAGACAACAATGCAGTTTCACGTTGTCATAGCAAATAAAATTAACGAGCTTTCAATGGACGTCATCACGGCATGTTCTGTCAAATGATTACCTCACATTTACGTAAATACGACTAACAATTTGCATATTCAGCGTGAGAAAGCCGTAAGAGGGGAAATTAAATCAGCTACTATAAAAAAATAACATGAGTATAAGATGGATGTTGCTGTCAGTGATATCTGATATTTACACAATTAGATTATGTTTTTGTGACAAAATGCAAATTCCTGGTGTGCCAACATGCAATGGCTAAGAGCTCCCACTCAACATCTTTGCAATCTGGCAGGCTGTCCTGCTTAGGGAACGGTTTTCTGAGCTGTTTAAATCTACCATGTCCTGTTTGGCCAGAAACTCATTATGGGCCACCATCTGTAAGTGATGAACAAAATCCAGATTCTCATCTCCTGGCACCCTCCGTTAGTCCTCTGGGATGGGGAAAGAGTTTAGGCCGACCAAGCTGTGTCTTTTCAATGTGGCTTCAGATCTTTTGTACCAAAGATATGGCATGTTTGCATTATGCATTCTGAAACCAGTATCGGCTGACACCAGAAATTACAAATTCTGCCCATGTAAGGTTTTTAAGAAGCTCTCGTGGAACAAGCTGGAAGCTGTGAAGTCGACACTGTTATGCATGCATCGTCATCTGCTTCATACAGTAACTTACTGAAGACTCAAATCCAAAGATAATTTCCAAAGCATGTATTTTCATTGGTCAGTTTTGGCAACTGTGTGATATAACTGTATGCTTTTTGTCCCCTTGGATGGTTGCGCTTAGCTGGTGGAACTCGTGGGATTGGCAATCGGCGAACAGTATCCAAAGGGGCAAGGCAGAGAGATAATCCATAAACGAGAGCAATAATCCAAACGAGGAGCGAACACAGTCCAAACGGCAAGGCAAAGGGGTAATTCCGGGAAACACGGGCAGGAAATCAGAACACAAGGCAAGATAAGCAAGGCAAGGCAAGGCTATGAAAACTAAGTCGGCTCCGTAAAGTAGCTATCGCTATGAGAGTGATAAACGCTATACAATACTCGGCAATGAGACTGAGAATGTCCATGGTTTAAATAGCGTGTGTATGAATGAGCGACAGCTGTGCATGATGAGTGCAATCAGCTGTGTCAGTGAAATGGGTTGTGGGAAGTGCAGTCCAGTGTGCTGTGTGGTATGAGAGTCCGTGTGGTGAGTGAGTGACCTCTGGTGGTGATTGTCCGGAATAGCATGGCCAGGATTCATGACATAGCCCCCCCCCCCAAGGAGCGGCTTCCAGACGCTCCTATATAGTCCAGGAGGGCGGTGGAGCGGAGGCGGAACAGGGGGAGGGACGGAGGGCCAGGTCCGTGAGGAAGTGGGAAGACCAGGGACTGAGGCAGAACCGGCAGAGCAGGACACCCAGGCGGAACCGGAGACCAGGACAGAGCAAGAGCCCACCAGGGCAGAAACACGGACTGAGCCAACAGAAGGAGTGAGATAACAATCGACCTGAGCGGAAGACCACCAGACCGGAGCAGAAGACCACCACGGCGGAGCAGAAGACCACCACGGCGGAGCAGAGGACCACCAGACCGGAGCAGAAGACCACCACGGCGGAGCAGAAGACCACCAGACCTGAGCGGAAGACCACCAGACCGGACCAGAGGACCACCAGACCTGAGCGGAAGACCACCAAACTTGAGCGGCAGACTGGGCAGGAAACCATGGCAGGAACTGGGACCTGGGAGAAACAGAAACAGACAACACAGGCCACCACGGCGGAGCAGAAGACCACCAGAGCGGGACAGAAGGCCACCAGACCGGACCAGAGGACCACCACGGCGGAGCAGAAGACCACCACGGCGGAGCAGACGGGACTGGAAACCATGACAGAATCTGAAATCTGGGAGAAACAGAGACAGACAATGCAGGGAGAGCATTCATGATCACAGGGGCCGCGGCAGGGCAGGACGAGGATTCACAGACGGCCTCCATAGCCGTGACTGGGCAGGACAAGGATTCATAGACGGCCTCCTTAGCCGTGACAGGACAGGGCGAGAGTTCACAGACGGCCTCTTTAGCCGTGACAGGACAGAGCGTGAGCTCACAGACGGCCTCTTTAGCCGTGACAGGACAGGGCGAGAGTTCACAGACGGCCTCTTTGGCCGTGACTTGAGCTACGGGAAGTTCTGGAGTGGCCTCCGTGGCCGTGACAGGGCAGACAGTGAGTTCAGGAACGGCCTCCGTGGCCGTGACAGGGCAGACAGTGAGTTCAGGAACGGCCTCCGTGGCCGTGACAGGGCAGACAGTGAGTTCAGGAACGGCCTCCGTGGCCGTGACAGGGCAGACAGTGAGTTCAGGAACGGCCTCCGTGACAGGGCAGGCCGTGAGTTCAGGAACGGCCTCCGTGGCCGTGACAGGGCAGACAGTGAGTTCAGGAACGGCCTCCGTGGCCGTGACAGGGCAGACAGTGAATTCAGGAACGGCCCAGGCGTGACAGGGCAGACAGTGAGTTCAGGGAACGGCGCCACCACCTCGGAGGTTCTGCAGAGGAAGCCGCCACCTGGTGGTTCAGAGGTGTGGCCTCGCTCCTCTGGAGGTTCTGGTAGCGGAAGCCGCCACCTCTGGAGGCACTGGAGCAGACTCGTGGACAGGAGAGACCTCAGGAACAGACTCTTGGACAGGAGAGGTCTCAGGAACAGACTCTTGGACAAGAGAGGCCTCAGGAGCACAATGAGCAGCCCACACACTCAAAATGGCAACCGCCACAACAGGAAGCACTGAGGTCAGGGGAACAGTTTCTATAACAGCCAGGGCTGAGGCCCTGGGAATGCCAGCTGCTCGCACCGACATCAGTGGTGGGTCCATCATGCTGGCAATTAGACAGGGAACTCGAAGGACTGACCTTAAATCTCTGGTGACAGACTCTGGCAGCTCAGCGGAGACGTGAAGAGGCTCTGGCTGAAGAGCTGAGACGTGACTTGACTTGTGACCATCAGCTGTGACTTGACTTGGTTCACGAGTGGCAGCTGTGACATGACAAGGCACAGGCGTGGCGGCCATCTTGGCCGGGGACTCAGGCGTGGCGGCCATCTTGCGATGAGGCTCAGGCGTGGCGGCCATCTTGGCCGGGGACTCAGGCGTGGCGGCCATCTTGCGATGAGGCTCAGGCGTGGCGTGAGCAGACTCTGGCTTGACAGGCGTGACGTGAGCAGACTCTGGCTTGACAGGCGTGACGTGAGCAGACTCTGGCGCGGCTGCGAACACACAATTGGGGGCGGTGTCGCGTTCCTCCGCGACACCCACAGTAAATGAAGAGCCCACACACTGCAAAGCATAGTCCATGAAGTGAGCGAGTGATGAACGGGGACCCTCACGGAGGAGCTTTGATCTAAGCGGGTGGCCCATCACAAAACAGATTAATCAAAAAACAGTCCGTCAAATCAGAGTCATTCGCTAAGCTCAGGAACTCCTCTATGCACTCCTCCAACGATCGGGCACCCTGTCCACAACATTAGAAAAGCTGTGTCCATACCAGAATGTTGTTTTGAAAAGCCGCTGGATCCTCTTGTGGCCGAGTATTCTGTTACGTGGCTGACGAGACGTGAGACGTGCGGATCCATATGCAAAGCTTTATTAAACAACATGGTCATACAGGCAGGGTCAGAGGGCAAACAGGTATGGTAAAGGCAAGACAGAGAACTGAGCAAGCGGGGTCGGCACCGCTTATCAGTATCCAAAGGGGCAAGGCAGAGAGATAATCCAGAAACGAGAGCAATAGTCCAAACGAGGAGCGAACAGAGTCCAAACGGCAAGGCGAAGGGTTAATCCAGGAAACACAGGCAAAGATCAAAACACAACACAAGGCAAGACTATGACTATGACTATGACTATGACTATGACTATGACTATGCAAAGGCTCCGTAAAGTAGCTATCGCTGTGAGAGTGATAAACGCTATACAATACTCGGCATCATACAGAGAATGTCCATGGCTTAAGTAGTGTGAGTGTGATTGTGTGATCAGTGGAATCAGGTGTGCGTCGTCAGTGCAATGGATTATGGGAGCTGTAGTCCGGTGTGCTGTGTGGAATGAGTCCGTGTGGTGAACGAGTGACCTCTGGTGGCGAGTAGACGGAAGAGCATGGCCAGGATTCGTGACAGTTATGTATGCATCGTCATCTGCTTCGTACCGTAACTTACTGAAGACTCAAATCCAAAGATAATTTCCCAAACATATGTTTTCATTGGTCAGTTTTGGCAACTGTGTGATATAATTGTATGCTTTTTGTCCCCTTGGATGGTTGCGCTTAGCTGGTGGAACTCGTGGGATTGGACCGCAGAGAGGGACTGGAGGGGAGGATTCCCCTCGGCAGATAAGCAGGATTTGTGTCTGGGAAACTGGAGATTGCAGGCCTGTCTCTCTGAGAATTACAACAGCCACTCAATGCAGCCCTTACTCAAACCTTTGTACGGATCTGAGGGACTTGCGGCAGTGACACATCCTAGAGCTGTTATCACAGGCATTGGCTTGGGTCAGCCATGTATTTCTTGTAGAAAGGACACAAGAGTCTGTTTATAATTTATAATTTAAATCTATAATTTAAATGGTTTAATTTTTAGAATTTATAATTTAAGAATATAATTTGTTCAGAAATTCAGATAATAAAAGATTTATTATCATAAACTAGAACATCAAAAAACAGTCCTTGTTGAGGAAATCAAAGCTTCAAAAAATCACATACAGTATAAAGACTCATGCTTTGATTATTTGATTATTATTTTTTTCCATGATTTAGAGAGACCTCTTAGGATATTGCATTAAATGCACTGAATTATAGCAATGGCATATTCACAACTATGCTATGCTAGACAGACGTTATGCAGACAGTAAATCACACACATTTTGACTAGCATGCAACAATTTTGTGTTTTCTGTCATTTGTATTGTCTCTAAATAATGCCATATATATGTGTGTGTGTGTGTGTGTGTGTGTATGAACTAAAACCACTGTTAGCTTTGTTAATGTTTTTTGATGTTCTTTTTTCTCATTTTTCTAAATTATTCTAAGTAATTCAGCGATTTAATTATCGTCATGATGTGTCTTTTTGTATTTCGCCCCTGTTGACGAAATGTAAAAAATAAATAAATCAATAAACAAACCCTTTGTCAACAGACATTTTCAGATGAGATTGCAACTGTTTGGAAACACACATGAATTGGCCACCGGTGCAATAGAGGGCCGATAGTCTCTTGATATCCTCTGAATGGAGTTTGCTGAGGGTCTTTTTTACATTGAGCGGAGTTGTCTTGAGGCAGAGAGGATGTGACAGGGTGCATTAACTTGATCTGTCTCTGTTCTGAAGGATTAAATGGCTATCCTTATACATTAGCCTTGAGCTAAATGGCCATCAACCCTCTCACATATTGTTCAGTCCTCACTGTCAGCGTCGCACGCGCACGTGAACTCTACGCCCGGTGACCGTTCATAGTTTGTTTCTCGACGGATTAAAAAAGCAACAGCTTTCCACACTGTAAATCGATCGCGCCGTGTGAGCGGTAAGACCCTCTCAGATGCTGAGGGGGGCGACCGGATCGATCCCTCTCCCTCCGCTCGACAAAAACAGGGAGACACAAATCTAAATTGAAGTCCCGGGTGATTTACAAAAGAGGGAAAGAAAATGAATCACTGCAGATGTCAGGGGGAACACAGAGATATAATTCAATTACCTACGTGTGGAATGACATTTGATTTAATCTGAGCTATTAATGCCAGTGAGGTCAAGCCAAAAGAAAGGGCACTTGTCTAGTTAGTCGCAATTAGAGTGTAAATCTCAAATGTCTGTAAGGCGGAGGAAAATGTCATTTGCGGAATAACTGGCTAATAACGTGGTTCCCCTCACCTTTGAGTAACCAGGCAGCGCGGAGTGAATCTAAATCATGCAAGACTAACAGTAGAGTCATTCGAGAAATTTGTTCGCCTTTTGTCATGGTTGGATAAGAATTAGTGGGAGCACTCGATGAGTCGGTACAGAGCACAGAGCACCCACTAATCCTTGTGAACAAACACAGGGAATTAGGAATCTTGGCAAGAGCTTAGAGAGACGCTATTTGTGCATTGTCATGTCGTTCCCTTTTCGCCTAATCGTCCGTGTCACTTCAGGCATCTTAAAGTGGCAGATCACTTATAACATCTCAGTTTAGATTAAGATTTATGTTCTGGATGATGCACTGCAGCAAAATTACACCGCTGTAGCATCCTGCAAAATTCCGGAGGATGTTCGGATAACTATACATTAGATATGTGGTTCAATAGTTTATTGATTATGCAGCCGTATGTTCTGCAAAGCAGAACCTGTATTAGTCGGCTTTTATCTGCAGGCATAAGGCTCCATCAGACATGCTTTTACTGCCACCTCAAAGGGGCCTCCATGCATGTTATTGTCTTCTATTTTAAGTCACTGCCCACTGGGTGGTGCCGAGAGTGAAATGAGAAGAAGTTTGGAGTCGTCAGGCTCCTGCAGCGCTGACAGTGCGGGTGTGACTGATATTGTGTATTATCTGTCTGTCCAGAAAAACTTTTCTCCCTCCTGCTCGCACACAAACACAGACTAACATACCCCTTAAATGCCAGATCTGTCAGAAGTTATGGCAGTTCTCTCCACCAGAGTGAAATACCAAAGTAAGTGTGACAACTTCTTTCATGTTAGTTAGTTATAATTGGCTGTAAATGAACAGATCAGGGCTGTGTTTACCTTATTTTTCTTATCGCTTATACATTTCATGAATTATGCATGATTAGATTCTGGTTTAGTCATCTTCAGGCTTGTTATTGCCATTTTCTGTACTGGTTATGAATGACTTCACCAAGTAGTCAGATATTGGAATGCACTTTAGCCAATGATGTGTTGAGTCTTTGTCAGTGGCTATTTTGTGTCTGATTTCTGCATTTTGCATTAGTCACAGCTAATTCTGGGTTTGTTTGTAGGAATTAACAAATGATTACAGTTCCATCAATTAATCTTTTTTTTTTTAAATTTAATGTTGATATTGTTATATGTTGATCATAGGGAAATTTTAGATGTATAAAAAAATTATTTAAAATATACAAAATATTTGACATTGTGGGGATTATTTATTTATTTATTTATTGAGAATGTAAAAATGTTGAATATTTTGTATAAGGGTAAGGTTTTGAAGTAGGGTTAGGATTAGAGGATAGAATATAAAGTTTGTACAGTATAAAAACGAGCTAACACTAATGTCTGTAGAGGATCCTCTTAAAACACAAAAATCAATGTGTGTGTGTGTGTGTACCTTATTTCTGGGGAAAAAATGTACCCAGAAGTTAGCTAAATCTAACAAAACCTCAAAAAACTCCTTTTGGGGACGTCCTTATTTGTAAAAATGGTGTAAAAATGAAGTAAATAATGTTTTTTTATTTTAAAAATACAGAAAGTTTCCTTTTAAGGTTAAAGCTGGAATACATTACAGGAATTTTCAAATCTGAACAGATTTTAAAATATTAGGCATCATACACTTGCCAACTTTGTAAATAGATACAGAAAAACTGGGCATCATACTCTGAATGACTGAGGATCACACTACCAGACTTTTAAAGTCATTCCGAACACGACAAATGACTGCAGAAACATGTGTTGCATTGCTAGGTGCTGTGTGACAAATGAAAACAATGTGTTCTAAAATCGGCTCAAAATATCAAACATGTTTGATATCATCCGACTGGATGGAATCCCAAATTTAAAGCTTAAAAAAATCTGTGTCCATCATACATTATGTGATTTTCTGTGAAATCTGTCAGCTCGGAGAGTAACTGCAAATAGGCTTTTACAATAATCTGGGCAAAAGTGCCTAGAATATTCTTTAGAGTATAAACTAGGAGTCTTTATAACAAGCTGTATATGAAAACAACAAATGTATCCATTTAGAGCTACGTAAACGTGTGTGTGTGTGTGTGTGTCCCAATGTTTATACCAATAATATAAAATAAATAAATAAATAAATGAACAAAAACATGAAATATTTTACAAAAAAATACCTGCTGAGAGCCAAAAAGCCCATTAAACTTTAGGGAACAAGCTACAAATTTAACAAGTACTAATAAATTGTTTAATAAGGAAAGTTTACTGTTCTTCTTGTTAGACTGAAATGTTCCAGTTAGGAAGGCAAAGGAGGTCTTTTTTTTTTTATTAAACAATTTATTAGTACTTGTTTATAGTTCATGTTTTTGTTATTTATTTATTATTAATATTACTGGTATTTTTATTTTTGTATGTATGTCATGTTGGAATCCATTCTCCAACCTCATGATGAAAGATGTTGTTGTAGTGATTTTATGCTGGGATGGACCTTAACATCAGTTTAATAAATAATAAGGTTTAGCTTAGAAATCAGTCCTCCATTTAGTACAGCGTTTAGTACAGCGTTTGTTCCTTATCGCAGATGAATGCATCTGCGAGAACCATTATTGTACATGGACGTCATAATGAAATTATTTGTTTACAGAATTTTGGTTCTCGGTTCCCAGCTCTAACCTATTTGAGACTATGGTGATGTAATTACACTTTTTATATCTCCTAAACCTGACGTCATATTTGCATATTTGAATATACATGACCACAATCCATGATATGTGACCCTGGACCACAAAACCAGTCATAAGGGTAAATTTTTTGAAACTGAGATTTATACATTATCTGAAAGCTGAATAAATAAGCTTTCCACTGATGTATGGTTTGTTAGGATAGGAAAACTATTTGAAAATCTGGAATCTGAGAGTGTAGAAAAGTACTGAGAAAATCACCTTTAATGTTGTCCAAATTAAGTTCTTAGCAATGCATATTACTAATCAAAAATGAAGTTTTGATATATTTACGGTAGGAAATTTACAAAATATCTTCACGGAACATGATCTTTACTTACTATCCTAATGATTTTTGGCATAAAAGAAAAATCAATAATTTTGACCCATACAATGTACACTGAACAAAATTATAAACGCAACACTTTTGTTTTTGCCCCCATTTTTCATGAGCTGAACTCAAAGATCTAAGACTTTTTCTATGTACACAAAAGGCCTATTTCTCTCAAATATTGTTCACAAATCTGTCTAAATCTGTGTTAGTGAGCACTTCTCCTTTGCCGAGATAATCCATCCACCTCACTGGTGTGGCATATCAAGATGCTGATTTGACAGCATGATTATTGCACAGGTGTGACTTAGGCTGGCCACAATAAAAGGCCACTCTAAAATGTGCAGTTTTATCACACAGCACAATGCCACAGATGTCGCAAGTTTTGAGGGAGCATGCAATTGGCATGCTGACTGCAGGAATGTCCACCAGAGCTGTTGCCCATGAATTGAATGTTCATTTCTCTACCATAAGCCATCTCCAAAGGCGTTTCAGAGAATTTGGCAGTACATCCAACCGGCCTCACAACCGCAGACCACGTGTAACCACACCATCCCAAGACCTCCACATCCAGCATCTTCACCTCCAAGATCATCTGAGACCAGCCACCCGGACAGCTGCTGCAACAATCGGTTTGCATAACCAAAGAATTTCTGCACAAACTGTCAGAAACGTCTCAGGGAAGCTCATCTGCATGCTCGTCGTCTTCATCGGGGTCTCGACCTGACTGCAGTTCGTCGTCGTAACCGACTTGAATGGGCAAATGTTCACGTTTGATGGCGTCTGGCACTTTGGAGAGAGGTGTTCTCTTCACGGATGAATCCCGGTTTTCACTGTATAGGGCAGATGGCAGACAGCGTGTATGGCATCGTATGGGTGAGCGGTTTGCTGATGTCAATGTTGTGGATCGAGTGGCCCATGGTGGCGGTGGGGTTATGGTACGGGCATGCGTATGTTATGGACAGCGAACACAGGTGCATTTTATTGATGGCATTTGAATGCACAGAGATACCGTGACGAGATCCTGAGGCCCATTGTTGTGCCATTCATCCACGACCATCACCTCATGTTGCAGCATGATAATGAACGGCCCCATGTTGCAGGATCTGTACACAATTCCTGGAAGCTGAAAACATCCCAGTTCTTGCACGGCCAGCATACTCACCGGACATGTCACCCATCGAGTATGTTTGGGATGCTCTGGATCGGCGTATACGACAGCGTGTTCCAGTTCCTGCCAATATCCAGCAACTTCGGACAGACAATGAAGAGGAGTGGACCAACATTCCACAGACAATCACAACAACCTGATCGACTCTATGCGAAGGAGATGTGTTGCACTGCGTGAGGCAAATGGTGGTCACACCAGATACTGACTGGTTTTCGGACCCCCCCCAATACAGTAAAACTGCACATTTTAGAGTGGCCTTTTATTGTGGCCAGCCTAAGGCACACCTGTGCAATAATCATGCTGTCTAATCAGCATCTTGATATGCCACACCTGTGAGGTGGATGGATTACCTCGGCAAAGGAGAAGTGCTCACTAACACAGATTTAGACAGATTTGTGAACAATATTTGAGAGAAATAGGCCTTTTGTGTACATAGAAAAAGTCTTAGATCTTTGAGTTCAGCTCATGAAAAATGGGGGCAAAAACAAAAGTGTTGCGTTTATACTTTTGTTCAGTGTATTTTTGGCTATTGCTACATACACCCATGCTACTTAAGACTGGTTTTGTGGTCCAGGGTCAAATTCTCACAAAAATGGATGCGAATAACAATAGTTCCACTGCACTGCAAATCTCCAGTATCTTTTCTTTGATGTTCCTCTCTGTAAATCCCATCATTAGGCATTGATTCATGCCATGAATCATAGTGACAATATGCAGCCACATCCACCCTCTCTTTAGGCTGGGAGGCATTATGACAGTACATACAAAGGGAGAGATGGAGGTCATTCTCACTCATCCTGAACACAGCACAATACTCGCTGATGCGTTCACAATCTATTCCAGAAATAAAGCAACAAGACAAACTGAAAGCCACTGTTATGTACCCCCTGTGAGGGCAAGTAGCAAAGCTGTCAGTCAGTGAGGCGGTTAGAGATTCAGCCTTATGGTTTCCACAGGGCTGAAAGGGGGCTTTATAGACAACACTGGGTGAGAAGAGCACCAGAAATTGTGAAAAGTGAAAAGCAATAGTACAATAACATCTGGCATTTAGGGAATCAATATACAGTTCATGTGAACATTTTTTTTAATCAATTACAGAATTACAGACCCATAATGTGCACACATACTAATATACCCATGTGCTTACATAGATTATAATTTTTGTTATTTAATGACAAACTCTATTCAGAATCATAATTCAAAAGTACAGTCAAGTAATGTTTCACAATACACGTATGTGCTCTCAGTTCTCTTATTATGAAGTATGAGAGAAAAAATGATAGTCTACACTAACCATCCATAAACATGAATAAACATGATCTGATTTGCATTAATGAAGTGTGAAGCATGAGTGTACTGAAGAAATGAAAAAATAAATAACAACGCATTGTTTAAAATTAATATTCAAGAAGTCATTTAGCCAAATTAAGTATGTGATAATAGATTACAATACTTCACTGCATTACTTAATATTGTTTTATTTTTTAGTCACCATTTATTATTTATGCAGAAACAGATGGGACTTGTTTCGAATATCAGATTTAGTTTACCCCAAAATGAAAATTAATCAATGTCATTATTTACTTACCCTTAGAAGCAGTGACATTTGACGAGATGTGCTGAACAGCACCATAGTTGAATTGAAAGCTAGTGAATAATGATTTACACTTGACAGACATTGCCACTTTTGGCATTTTATGAAAAAAGGAGGTTCTACATAAAAATAACTGCAAATGGGTTGTGAAACAGCATAAGTTTGAATAATAATGCCAGAACTATTCATTTAATAGCACCAATCATAAGTCAATGCCTTCTATCAAAATCATTTTCCTCTCTATAAATGGAGGTTAAAGGCTTCACTCCCAATGCATTCATGTTCATCAGTTTAAGCACAAGCGTTAAGCACTACATTGTATGGGTCATAAAAGAAATAGGCTGGACTGGGCTGCACTAATGACTGGAGTTGTTTAGTCCATCTGTTCTGAATTCCTCTAGGTGGCTGTTTATTGTAGGGTGAACAAGAGCGTTGAAGAAAATGTGATGAAATAATGCTATGAGTGACAGCCTGATTGACTGTAATCATTCCCAGGTTGAGCCCTCCACCTCCTGTTGTCGTCGCCTCATGATCTCCAGTAGTTCTGTATCCCCACGACCCCTCTGAGAAAAAGAAAGACATTAAAACCCACTTTTGGGCTGTATTTGAATCTTTAATCTGCACAAATTCAGTAATATAGCTCTGTGACAGACCTCTATTTGAGCTTTCTGCACAGTGATCTGACTGAACACACGGGAACCCTCATCTCCGCACACGGCTTTCAGCTCATCCTTACTGAGGGAAAATAGTTGAGCCCCGTTCAGAATACCAAGACATTCCACCACCCTGGAACGTGGAGAGAATATTACATCATATTCTTCTTTTTTTTCTTCAAAGGAGTCATTTCATGAGGAATAAAATTTTATTTGATCATCAGAGATCAACTGCTTCATATACTATGAAAACATACTGTGCCAAATTCACTAAACAGGTGTGCAACTTTCTTGATACAGTTTCCAGACACTAAATGAGCTGAAATAAAGGTGTGAATATTTATTCAAAATAAAATACAAACACACCTCTATTCTACCCTGTAAAAAAAAACTATTACATATTTTCCAGTTTATAAAACCTATAAAAAAATACAATTTTCTTGAAATTACATACTGTAAAAACCTATGTCAGACCAACAGAATTCCCCCAAATTTTGTCCTAACTAATCAAACTAGTCAGAATTTCATATTGCTGAAATGTTAAGGATTTGAGTTCACAGCATGCTTTTCAGTATGACTGAATTATGTGGTTACTGTCATAGGATTATTGTTTTGCTGTTTGCTGACTTCATTTAAACTTTTGTTGTTATTTTGTCATTATTGATAATTATTTGTGTCGACTGTTGAGGCCTACAGTATGTTCAGCCATTTAAAACTAGATATCTTTGCTTTGTAGAATGATTGTTCCTTCACAAAAAATGATAGCATTTATTGAGTGTCCTAGAAGACTAAAATTCATTTATTCTGTTACTAAATGAAAATATGTTAAACAAGAAATCTGCTGTTGTCTTGGTGAATTTATTGGCTGAATTGGCACAAATTTAAATTGACAAATCATAGTAGTGTTACTGAGTACAATTATTATAGTTGAGATGCACCAAGTTGCCCTGGATTTAACTTTTGTCAACAATTTATTTTTTACTGTATATGTGTAAATTGGGCTCATTATAGATTGCACTGTATTCATAGAACTATTTGCCAGTGTATTGTTTACGTTAAAACAGGTGGTAAGAGTTTATTTTTATTAAAATGAGATGTTTGCAAGATAATGTGACCCTTTCAACATTCTTATGCAGTACTTATTATTATGCATGTTTACAGTACATCTTTATAATAGTCCCCCTGGAGCAACCCGGGGGTAAGTATAACTTCCTCAAGGTTACATGGTTCAACACCTGTGGGGTTTGAACTTGTAACCTCAGTTAACAGCCCATATGTTCAACCACCAGGTGACACCACCCATATATATCAGTGAAGGTGTCACATGTCACAGTTCACTCGTCACTCACGGTCTAGAGAATCCCTTCGCGTTGAGCCAAGCGTGGACCTCAAAGGGCTGGGAGTCATATGTGATGGGCATGGATGTAGTTGAGCGCTCCACTTGAAAGTTTCGAGCTAGGGGCTGGGCCTTATTGTCAGTTATCCTCTTCAGCAGTTCATCATTTACCTCCTTCTGTTGATTGCGGTCTAGAGAAATAGACAGAAGAAGCGAGAGATAGAGAAACAAGCACTGGGACAGAGACACAGTGAATAAGATTGCCCAAGACAGGAGCAATGAGCTCTGGTGGGAATCTGCAATCTATGTACATAAGAGCACTCTCACACCAAATTCATTTCCCACTTCTGTGCATTTTTTCGGCAGACTCCCCGCTCTCCATCTCACAGCAAATACAGCGAGCAGATAAGAGGTACGTACTATCTTTATCCCTGGAGGATTTATTCATCTCCAAAACCTCAGCGTGATTTACAGGGCCAGCGGAGGTACCTTTGTAAGGATTCACAGCCTGTAGAGATAGAACAAAAGCCAGGGAAAAACACAGGGGCAGAAAAAGAAAGAGTCAACGCCTGCCATGTGGAGTGGGAGAATATATGTGTGCACTTTCCATGAATAGGGTACAAAAAGAGTCTGAAAGTCTTTAAAAAAAAAAGAAGAAGTATTTTTCTCCTTTTCCACAAGTGGTTAGTGAAAGAAAGTGCTTAACCTTCAGAAAATGTCTGATATATTATATTAACCTATTTCTATTCATTTTCCATGAGGTGTGCAAATTTTTCTACCCTGTCAGCAAAACTGGGCCCTGTCTAAATATACCTTAACATTTCTATGTAATTTTCTAGCACTAAACATGTAAAATAAAATAAAATAAAATAAATAAATGCTATGAAAATAGAAAAGACACGTAAAAAAAATAGGCCAAAATCACCTGATGTCAATTAATCTAATATATCTACTACATTTCACTACAAAAGACATTGTATTTGTGCAACTAATTCTAAACTAAATGAGCTAAAATAGCATTATTTAAATTAAGTCATTGTCCATCTTTTCAGCACAAACACCTCCTTTCTATGTAAATTGGGATCACAGATTGTATGTAGTTCATAGACCTTATTTAGGGTAGTGCCATATTTAATTTTTGACAGAAATGGAAATGAAGCTGTAAGGGATAGAAATACAGTGCATTAATTGGACTGTACTGTTGTTTGACAACATAACAAAACCTGAAGAAACATTTTTTTCCCCAAAAAAAGCTCCATTTTGAAAGTTGTAAATTGTGGAAATTATATGATAATATAGGACCTTTATACAGTGTGTGCCATTGTAAAGACTGCAAGCATATCCCTCACAGCTTAATTTTCATGTTAAATTCATTTGCCAGTTGTGGTTTATTTTAAAGTGAATCGTAAAATAATTTTAAAATAAAAGTTTGCCAGATCTTAGTTTGACCCCTATAACATTCTCATTTACTCTCAATGGAACTTTTTAAATTCATTTCTATGTAATCTTCAAGCACAAAACATATATTGCTTAAACTACACTGTAAAAGAAAAAAAAAAAGAAAATTCGTAAAAATTTACGCTAAAAAAACCGACAGCTGTGGTTGCCAGGATTTTACAGTAATAAAAAACAATAGCAAAATTTTAGGTTTTAACCTTAAATTTACATTTAAATACCATAATTTCATTAACTGATATAATGTTAATATACCAACCTACTGAAGTACTGAAATTTGTTTTGTACCTTTGTAATACACTGATAACCACCAAAAGGAGGTGGGAAAGTCACATGATGAACCAAAGCCCTTCACAAGCAGCTTTTAAATATTAACATATATAGAAAGAGCTCAGTGTCATTCACACAAACACTAAACACCATAACACACATGAAACTGAAATAATGCAAGAAACATTCATTTAACAACATTAGATGTAACATACAACACTAATGTACAAACCTTATAAGAAAAAACTAGGAAGAAACATAGTTATTTCAACAAAAAAACATCAAATTTGAAATGTAATGCAGGGAATTCGGGGAATGTCAATTTACGGTTATTCACTGTAAATTATACAATCTTTTTCACTTCTAAAAATGATATACTACCGTAAAATTACACGTAATGTCCAATACAGTTTTTCACTGTATATAGTAGGGGAACTTACCGTTAACCATTTAACAGGCTTTTACTGTAGCATTTTTACAGCATTTTACCGTTAATTCACAGTCATTTTTTACAGTGTAGAGGTAGTAAGACACTAAAGCAGGGGTGCCCAAACTCGGTCCTGGAGGGCCGGTGTCCTGCAGACTTTAGCTCCAACTTGCCTCAACACACCTGCTGGGAAGTTTCTAGTATGCCTTGTAAGAGCTTGATTAGCTGGTTCAGGTGTGTTTAATTGGGTTGGAGCTAAACTCTGCAGGACACCGGCCCTCCAGGACCGAGTTTGGGCACCCCTGCACTAAAGTATACCATATTCATGACATGTGCCTTGTAGAATGCAAATAATAAACCAGACTGTGTGACAAACAATGTTATAGTGAGGTTTTTTGGACTGCAAGCTAACCTGGCTGTTGAAGAGAGCAGCACGGTTGTACTGCTGCTCTCCTGGTTTGACCTCTTCTAGCACATTACACGGCACGTAGCCCGTCTGACCGCTGCGGTTCCTCAGCAGCCGCCACTGTTTATTGTTTTCCAAGACCTAGAAGCACATGAGATTCATGTCTACTATTAGTACTCTAAACTGCATGAGTGCATGGAGCAGTATTTTTTCTGGGACAAATCTATTCTTGGGACTCTTCCTTGTTCATTCAACATGTTGCCTAATTTTAACTAAAAGGTTTTTGGTATAGTGGTTGTGTTATACTGTGCCCCAGTGATGCATCCCACCATTGGGATCCTAGAATGAAATCCCAGTGAAACCAGGCTTAGGCCGGGCATGTCTAGAAACACGATTATCCGTGTTTCCAGATGGATTAGCCAATCGGGGGTAATCCCTCTTGATCACTTCAGTAGTTCTCATGTAAATAGAGTGCCTCAGGGTTGGAGGCTGTTCTGAGAGAAATGGCAGACATCTGAAAGTGACAGGTTGAAAGGACGCCTACCTACATGCTTGACTTCAGCTTTCTAAATTGTTGTGGGTATTGTGCATATGCAAGGGCTTACACTCTTAAGAATAAAGGCTCTTTAATGGCATTTATGGTTCCATGAAGAACAACGTCCATGGAAACTTTCCATTTTACAAAAGGGTTCTTTATAATGGAAAAAAAAAATGTTCTTCATGCTAAAGGAAAATGGTTCTTTTAGGAAATGTTCACTGAAAGGTTTTGGGGGACCAAAAATAGTCCTTCTATGGCATTGCTCTCTTTTTTGGAACCTTTATTTCACCCTAGTTCACCCAAAAATAAAAATCTCCCAAAAATGTACTCGCCCTCAGGCCATCCAAGATGTAGATGAGTCTATAAGTAATCAAAATGACTCCAGTCCATCAATTAATGCCTTGTGAAGTGAAAAGCTGCATGTTTGTAAGACAAATACATCATTAGAGCATTTTAACTGTCACTTCTGGCCAAAATACCTATTATACTTGTTATTATGGAGTCCATAATCCATAATAATATTTCCTCCAGTGAAAAAGTCAACCGCTGTTGTCCTTTCATATCAAAATCCACTGACATATTTCTTTAGAACTGTTTTAGACTGTTTTTGCTTATGAACAGTGCTTGATACGTTTCTGATTCAGACAAGACGACTTTTCACGGGAGAAAGCAATATTATGGATGCATATCTTAGCCGGAAACAAAGGTTTAATTTTTAAAAACATCTTAATGAAGGATTTGTTTATTACAAACACACCGTTTTTGCTTCATAAGATATTAATCAATGGACTGGAGTCGTTTCAATTACTTTGTGATGTTTTTAGCAGCTCTAATTTTGACGGCACAGAGGATCCACTGGTGAGCAAGTGATGTAATGATAAATCTCTGCAAATCTGTTCCAGTGAAGAAAAAACTCACCTATATCTTGGATGGGCTGAGGGTGAGTAAATTTTCAGCAAATTTTCATTTTTGGGTGAACTATTCCTTTAAGAGCATACTCGTGTTATGATGATGTGCAGTTGCAACCGGAGTATCATTAAGGCATCATAAAGTAGACAAAACTAGATTTATGCATTTTTATCATGTAGATATGTTGCGTTCAATCTAGTTTCCCTCAGGTTTCCCACAAACTTTTGACCAACAGGATGTTTTTTTATCATTTATGTTCAAACATCGGCCTACAGAGTCTTCTAGACCTTGAGCACTGCATGAGAGCTTTAGTCGTGTTTTCTCTTCTTCTGCCTCCCACACGGTGTACCTCAGACCTGTTCTACCCTGTTCCCCATCCTCCTCCACCTCCTCACTGTGGGTCATCCGTACCTCCAGCACCTCACCCGGCTGCACAGAGAGCTCA
>JAFVLL020041384.1:27309-36246 GCA_021397915.2 Tor tambroides | reverse complement strand
ACTGTAAGACCTGCCCACATTATCACTGTAAGACCCACCCACACTATTACTGTAAGACCTGCCCACATTATCACTGTAAGACCCGCCCACACTATTACTGTAAGACCTGCCCACATTATCACTGTAAGACCCGCCCACACTATTACTGTAAGACCTGCCCACATTATCACTGTAAGATCCGCCCACAATATCACTAAGACCTGCCCACATTATTACTGTAAGACCTGCCCACATTATCACTGTAAGACCCGCCCACACTATTACTGTAAGACCTGCCCACATTATCACTGTAAGACCCACCCACAATATCACTGTAAGACCTGCCCACATTATCACTAAGACCCACCCACAATATCACTGTAAGACCTGCCCACATTATCACTGTAAGACCCATCAGCACTATTACTGTAAGACTCGCCCAAAACATTACTGTAAGTCCTGCCCACACTATTGCTGTAAGACACACCCACATTATCACAGTAAGACCCATCCACATTATTAATGCAAGACACACTATTACTGTAAGACCCGCCCACACTATTACTGTAAGACCCGCCCACACTATTACTGTAAGACCTGCCCTTAACATTACTGTAAGACACACCCACATTATTAATGCAAGACCCGCCCACACTATTACTGTAAGACCCGCCCACATTATTAGTGCAAGACACACTATTACTGTAAGACCCGCCCACATTATTACTATAAGACCTGCCCACACTATTACTGTTTAATGCAAGACCCGCCCACATTATTACTGCTTGTAATTCACTTTGAGTTACTGATTGTTTACTGATTGTAAACAATCAAAACTGCTGGGAATTTTGATCACTTTTATCAGGTCAGACTGAGGAGTGGAAATGACTCCATCATAAATGTTGTGTCAGAGGGAGGCCCAGTGTCTCAAAATATAACCGTTAGCAAACCGCCGCTGTAGTCACTTTCAGTGCTGTTAGATCATCGATAGCAGCGATTACAGTTTACTCTCCAATAATGCCGGGAGATTCTCACAAACCAGGTTTCCATCCAAGGATCTTTTTGCGAAAAAATCTTTAGCGCTTTAAAATATTTACGATATAGCTGATGGAAATGCCAATTATCGATTAAATTTCTCATGTGTCGACAGTCTTTCCGTTTAACTTTAGCGCATAAACTCTATATCGATACCTCAAATGTCGCAAAAATTAGTTTGGAAACACTTTTTGTCGAGAAAAGGATCTTTAACGCAAATAAATATGGTGTCACGTGAAAGAATTAGCCTATAGGCAGCGTGTTCATAGTGTTGCTCACGTTAAAGCACCGTTTCCCTGTAGTTCAAAAGCGCATTAAATCATATTCATGTTATTAAATTGTATCTAAAATTATTTTACACATGGTAAGAAAAGGACGAGTTACCTCTCAAACATACTTATCTTAATTTGATGTTCCTTAGTAGGCCTACGTTTACATGTTTTTTTTTTACAGTGCACTGTTCAGTTTAAATAGCCTGCAGTCCGTGCCTTTCAGCTTGACCAACATACCCCCGTGATATTATGCCAAGCACATTTTGTTTTTCCATGGATATTGGAACGCAAAGTACAAAAGTTTAAAGTAATTCGTTTTGGCTTGTTAGCTTCTTATATTTTTATTCTTGTTTTGTTCTGAGTTCTTTCTACCGTTAAATCAAAAGGATTTGTTGTGGAGTGAGGGGAAATAAAATAGCATGCTTTTTCAATATGTTTGGCTGACTGTATTTTATTATGGCAGTGAACAGGCTGCGTTGTCGAGTCAGTAGGCTAATGCTTAACTGCGCGTGAGGCGCCGGCACGATCACGACTTTTTTCCCCTTATAAAATTGGAAACAACTTACACTAGCCTACTCCTTCATTTGTGGTCATATAAGAGTGAGACATTATTCAAAACTATTCAAAATATTTCTTTTATTTGTGTACATTCACAATAAAATCAAAACATTGTGCTTTTGTGAAATAAAGGAAACAAACATGATGCCGCTTTCTCAAGAGCGCATCACAAAAATGAACCGAAATTCTGCATATAGGCTGCTAATTGTTGCACAGTTTTCGTTAATTCATTAATTATTTATAAAAATATATTTTGCATATGGGCCTATTTCTTTTATATTTAATAGCTTAAGTTTTTCTCCGTTCGCAGAAGCGCTGCAGGTGCGTGAATCCTCACATTCATGTAGTTTATGCTGCCTTTTATGTGTATAAAATGAATCCCTGGAAAACAAATTTAGGTATTTTTAATGGGTCACAGCCACCTATCAATTTAAATTTAATTTAATTGTAATTCAACATAACCTTTTCAGTTACAGTTAATATGGCTTAACAACCGTCGGTTAGGAGAAATAAAATAACTGAAATGAACATTCCTATTTCTTATAAACGATAATCAGAAAAATAATAATAATACAACTGCACTACTACTGTTCATGATTATTGCTTGATTATCAAGTAGCTTATCTATCTAATAGTCTATAGCAAAGTACAAAAAAAAAAAAAAAACTCATGACACTTGTTAATAAAAATAATTTTATGTAGGGCTATACAATTTAATAATAGGCTGTTTTGTTTCAAATGGATGAAGAACAGGCTACTAGCCTATAGCCTATAATTTACGCAATAGGTGAAATTATGTATGGAAACAGCTCAAGGGCAATTTTTTTTGCGATACACCAAAACTTATGCGACAGTTCATTTTTTTTAGGGATGACGTCATCACGCACACCAGTAAAAGCCAGTTGGATGGAAACAGGCTGTAGACAGCAAATTTCGCAAAGTTCTTTTAATGCATATTCTCTTTGTCGATAACAAAACAGAGCAAAAACTGGATGGAAACTTGATTACAGATGCTCATTAGTTGTTCATGTTACTGACCTAAAGAACCAGCTAAAGAGGGAGAATGAACCACATAGTATGGTGACTGGATGATATCAGTCCTGTTTCTGTGGCTTAATTGTGTCAGTGATTATGACTAGGGCTGCAAAATCAGATTCAAAATAAAAGTTTGTTTACATACTATATGTATATGTGTGTACTGTGTATATTTATTATGTATATATAAATGCACACACATACAGTATATATTAAGGAAAAATATGTTAGATTTATATATAAAATATTAGGGCTGCCCTCGACTAAAGATTTTTCTGGTCGACTAGTAGTCAATCATTTGAAGCATTACTACTCTTATCTGTATGACCAGTAATGAGAGAGTATTTTAAGAGCAGGTTTCCACACTCCGCACAAACACTGGAATAGAGCACTAGGTTAACATTAGATTAAGCGGCCATGTAAAGTTGCTACTACTACATATATCTTTCAAATGAAAAGCCATATTTGAGGTTGATGAATGATAGGCGAGCGTTTGGATGTCCTGCCCGACTGTATTACAACACTGACCAGCCTTTAACCATCTGTCCGTCACGGACTGCATGACTTCGCCACTTCCTGTGGAATTTTTATTCTGCGACTAAGCGACTAACAAAATTTTGGTCGACCAAGCCTCTTCTGGTCAACTAACGGTTAGTTGACTATTAGGGGGCAGCCCTATAAAATATGTATATTTATATTATATACAAGTACAAATATATATACATACAAATATTTTCACACACACACACACACATCTATATATATATATATATATATATATATATATATATATATATATACATATACTGTATATATGTGTATTTATATTTACATAATAAATATACACAGTACACACACATATGGTATGTACACAAACTTTTATTTTGTATGCGATTAATCTCGGTTAATCGTTTTGCAGCCCTAATTGTGCAATAGATTTGAGTGATCTAAATCAGCCAATCTGGTATCATTTCTTTTATTGTATCTGATGACAGAACGGAAGAAAACAGACCTCGGAGCCGAACCATTTGACAAAGTGAATGAAAGCTCCTCAACGGCGGAGCCGGACGCCAGACTGTCAGTGTTACCTTTCTTTGAGAAGAACTCACGGCTGTATTTTCCAGCTGCGATGATCTTGCGGGGGATTTTTCCCAGTAACTCCATAATGAGAGCGATGTGGTCTGACCCCCGAACACACACACACACACACACACACACACAACATGAGTTATTCATGCAGCGGTGCAGGAGGACGGACGCTCACACACACACACACACACACACACACACAGGTCTGATGTCCGGGTGAAACCAGCCCGATTCAGATTGGACCTGCAGGACCGACTGTCATTAAAGAGGTCATGAAATGGAAAATCAAAATGCCCTTGATATTTGCACATATAAGAGGTTATTCTACAATAAAAACACACTGCAAGTTTTATGCCTCAGCACAAACTGCTCCTCTAAGAACTGAGCTTATCTTTCTAACAGCAGGTGAACAAGCATGTTTTTGTCTTTTTTTCTTAATTATGTGGCCAGTTTTTCTCAATATCTTGTATTGAAACCTACAGCAGAGCCCGGACGATTGCCGTTTCTTATAGAGATGATGCCCAATGAAATGGAGTGAAAATGAGGATGAAAAATAATCATTTTCATATATTTTGGAAATTGGTGAAAAAACACATAAAGAAGTGAAAATAAAATTCATGACCCCTCTAACATCAAGCCATAAAGCTGCAGTCTTGCCGTGTGTGTGTGTGCGGCAGCGCTCGCGTCCGTCCTCCCTCTGTCTCTAACACTACCTCTCCGGTTGAAGAATTCCCGGGAATATTTTCCAGAAAGAGCAAAGTGTCGAGGAATGCAGCCAAGAAGCTCTATGATGTGAGCTATATGATCTACAGGAGAGAGAGAGGAAGAGGAAGAGGAGGGGAAGAGGGAAGCGAGATGGGAAAATACGGAGGAAGGGATCAGAAGGGAGAAAGCGGAAGTTTAGTATCAGCTACAAACACACTAAACACGATCTGACATCTGAATGCTTTCAGCTTCATCCTGAGTGACAGCGAAGGACAGAATCAAGATGACAGAGTGAATGACAGAAGCGGTTGTGTTCAGAATGGCATATTAGCGTACTGCACACGTGTGGTTTTTAAGCATGATCTCATCATGTTGCGTGTGTAGTTCAGAAAGGGCCTGAAATAATTGATTCTGATTGGTCACTTGTGCCATTCTGTGCTCTAATGACTCTAATGAACTGTATAATTTATCGTTGTCTCAGTGCTACTTTCTCTTCCTCCACATAATAAAATCATTCATGCTGACATCAATATCTCATGTCCATTTACTGATTTATGCAGTAGTCGTATGATTAGCGGCATCATGTCCAGTCAGCTGGTCTTTGCTTCACATCAGTGTTGAACTGACAATCCGGTAAATATTTTGCCATTTTAATCCAAGTTTAAAAAATAAAATGATTCAATATAATTGTCACGAATCCAGTTCATGGACTTCTGTCCAATTGCCACCAGAGGTCACCCCTCCATCATATTGACTCTCACACTACACAGACTGTTACACTTACACTGGACTTCAGTTCCCACAATCCATTTCACTCTGATTACGCACCTGGCTGCAGCCAATCACACTCTCTACATAAGCCAAGGACTTCCTCTCTCTCACGGCCGAGTATTGTTTAGCGTTTGTCGCTCACCTAGTGATGGCTGCATTACGGAGCCAGTCTAGTTTTCCCAGTCTTAGTTCATAGTCTAGTCTAGTAGTGATTGGAGAAACAAAGCTTTTCAAAGCTTCGAATCAATTGAACCAATCGGTTCACAAAATGATTCAGTGTTTCGAAGCGCTCGAAACACCACACGCTGGTGATGTCACGCCTGCTGGTCAAAACTGTGTTACATGCAACAAAAACTCAGGCTAAAACATGCATAAAAACAGCTTTTAAAGCCCATTGCAAATATTTTATTGAAAGTATACTACGTTAAATGCAATAAAAATAATAAAATACCATTAAATATCAAGTGTCTGTATGATATATGGGTTTTAAAATATTTTATATTAATTTGCTGGCTTGCTTTGTTTGTTTTATGGACAGATCTTAAATAGAGGCCAGTAAGAGACTATTACCTACTTCTCATTCTTTTAATTACTTAAAAATGTTAAAAATGTCTACAAATTGATGAAACTGATCTGAGATCAGGTAAAAACTATAGACGCTGGTTCAGTGGTTCGCTGCTGGGGGCGATCTCAATGAACTCGCATGATTCACGAGTTTACAGAGATCGGCCCCCCCAGCGGCGAACCATTGACATTTCGAAACATTTCGAAAGAGTTATGACGTCACGAAGCCTCGTTTGCTGAAATCACGTAACTTTCCCAATTTGATACGCGCTCCGAACCACTGATTCGAAACAAAAGATTCGTAAAAGTTTCAAAGCTTCATGACGCAGTGTTTCAAAAGTGGCCATCACTATAGTCTAGTCTTGTCTTGTATTGCCTGTTACCTGATTCTTGCCTGTGTTTCTTGGATTTTAGCCTTTGCCTTGCTGTTTCAGACTGTGTTTGCACCTCGCCTGGACTTTGCTCGTGTTATTTGGATTACCCCTCTTGTCCAGCCCTCTGGATATCGTTTGCTGATCGTAGACCCACGCTTGCCCTAGGAATACTCTTTGTCTTGCCTGTGTTATACCTGTTTGCTGGTGTTTCCACCCTGCCTGTGTTTTTGACCAGGTCTCTGAATAAAAGCCTCGCACATGGATCCGCACGTCTCTCGTCCCTGTCGCCATGTAACAATAATGTTAAAAAATCATGCTGATCAAAGAATTCTTGTTAATTATCTTGTTAAAGGGGTCTTATTATGCTCTTTTACAAAGTCTTGATTTTGTTTTGGGGGTGTACTAGAACATGCACTCATGCTTGGTGCTTCGAAAAACGCATTACTTTTCACATAATTTACATTATTACAATCCTTTCTCCCCAGCCTGGGGCCTGTACCATGAAGCCGGTTTAGCTCGCTAGCCAGGTAAGATTCGGTTTAGTTTGCGCCAACTCTGGGTTTTAGGTACCATGAAAGTGGCTTGGCTTTTAGCAGTGTTCACTGCCATAGTAATTTAAGCTCCACAGCTAACCTGCTCCGGGGCAGGTTATGCTCTGGTTTAGAGATCTCAAACTGAAATTTGACCAATCAGCTTCAAGCAAAGTGACATCTGATGCAATAAAGCCACTCCCCCAGTTTCTTTTACTCTACAGGACTCTAAAGGACGCTACATAGTAAAACATTTTTAAAGATAAAATCATCTGATTTTTAGAGATTTTTTTTAAATTATTTTTATATTATTTATATAATTATTATACCCTTAATCCATTACACAAGCCAGCTTAGTTTAATAGTAATTAAACTTTTATTTTAAATTAATATAGACATATAGATAATATGCAATATAAATACATTTTAGAATCAATAGCTGTAAACATGACTACATATGAGTTTAGATTTTTAAGTGTTGTTATATCTATAAATATTATAAACTTTACAACTTTTACTTGCACTTATATGGTAAGATAAGTTTTCCTCTTTCATGGATAGATTGTTTCATCTTGCTGTGTAAATGTTTAAATTCTTCATATTGTTCAATCTTTTAATCTTTGGTAGTGAATGCTCTTTCACGAAGTGAATTACAGTTTCAAGGCATGTGATTAGCTGCTCATTAATGATGTCTGCCTCCGTGCCTGTTGTCATTAACTCAGGATCAAGCCTGAGTTGACAGAGAAAGTTGATGATCAGCTTCATGGTACCAACAAAGCCGGATTGGACAGGTTTGGTTTTGTCAACTCAAAACTAATCCTATAACCCTGAGTTTGTTCAGCCACCATCATGGTACAGGCCCCTGGTGTCACACCCATGGTGTTTTCATTTACCATGTGCCCTGTGTGACCTAGTTTTCCGTCATTGTCTGATTGTGTCATTGAGTTCAGCCGTGTTCCTCATTAGTTTATCCTCCTCACCTGTCTGTCCCTCATTAGCACCCCTACTTAGTTCTAGTCTGTTCAGGGGTCTGTTCTTCATACGTCGCTAACTCAGTTAGCATTTCGTTTAGTATTTAGCTACAGTTTGCTTGATCTTGGATCATTTGGTTCTTCCAAGCTCATCCTAAACTTGCTGTCATAGCAACAGGTCCGTAATCTTAAACCTGCTCGGGAGCAGGCTTATTTCATGTAAACAGGATTAGATTGCATCTTTTTAAGCAGAATTGACACTTAAAATATGTCCCAGCCACCGCTGCTTTATTACAAGAGTACCCTACTGGTCCAGGGACAATCATTTAAAATAATAATTTAAAAATCAATTTGAAAATAAGATAATGTTGTGTAGTCTATAATACTACAGACACAGCCAGTTTTACTCACTGAAAGATTTATTAGTGAGGAAATAATTGATAATTGTATTGGAGTCTTACACACATGCTCTGCAGTTAATCTGAGTCGTTATATTAATTTGAGTGATGACAGATATTATGGGAGTGGCTTGATGGAGCGCAGGAGATGCAGATAACATGATCTTGACCCTTAAGAAACTTTAATTAATGCTGTCACGTAACAAATCTGTTTCAAATATAAAATTAAATGAATTGCTAATTACAACATTGAAGTAAAAATGTATAGCCTGTACAAATACTAGAAATCGTGAATATAAATAATTGGGAATCATGTAAAAAAAATTACAAATACATTAAATAACATTTATGTAGTTTTGTTCGCTTGGCTGTTTCCTTATAAAAGTCCAGAAATTTGTCAAGTTTTTCGTCAGGTGTCTTTTTAATGATATGATGTCATTACGTTGCCGTCTTGCCGCCAGCCAATCACTGCATTGCTGATTGTGGTTTTGAGTATCGATACATCTGCCCTTTTAAACCAACCCATGAATGCACAATTATCTCAGATAGCTCAATCCAGCCATACTAATCATCAACAACAGGTGCATTCGAAGAACTGAAATAGCCAGATCCTGATTAGTGCGATGATATCATCTTGGATGTGTCATTTGATCTCG
>JAFVLL020041384.1:12309-22309 GCA_021397915.2 Tor tambroides | reverse complement strand
ACAGATCCCCAGTGAAGACCTCGTCTTCTAGACAGCCATCGGGACAAGACCTCGGGAATCAGATGAGTCCTCTGCACAATCTGACTCTGCTGCAGTTGGAATTGAACTGCTGGTTCATTTGGCCAGAGGATAACTGGCCCCCCGACTGAGCCTGGTTTCTCCCAAGGTTTTTTTCTCCATTCTGTCACCGATGGAGTTTTGGTTCTTCTGGCTTGCTCAGTTGGGAACACTTAATTTCCAGCGATATCATCAACTTGATTTCACAAATACTATTATAACTGAACTGAGCTGGATGATGACATCTCTGAATCAATGATGAAATGCCTTTAACTGAAAATTGAGTGTTTACTATTGTCCTTTTGCATTATTACACACTATTGTCCTATTTAATTCTGGAAAGCTGCTTTGACAGTCTATATTGTTAAAAGTGCTGTATAAATAAAGGTGACTTGACTTGACCATCACAACAACCGGCCATATATAATAAACATAAAAAAGTCAAAAATAGAACAGCCTGACAGCAAAATGAAGAGAACTTCTGAACAAACTAATGGAATTGGATGTTTTTGCCCAGAAGAGGAGACAAACCTCTCTGAAGAGTTACAAGAGTGATCTGATTCATCAACAACAGATTCACTGGAGTCTAATGCAATCACAGAAATTCAGACCATCTTCAACTGGTTCAACATGCAGCAGCTGGAATCCTGACCAGAGAATCCGATCGTCTGATCATCACTAGCAGTTTATCCATTATAAACTAGTGCTATACACTGACAGTAACTAAGCCATCTTCATCTGCACGTTAGGAGAAATCCTTGGCCAAATATGTGAACAGAAAGTGTTACTTCAAACGCTGAACACTGGAGACAGAGTAGTGTTTATGTGAAATGATCCTGCTTTAGGAACAAATGATCTACCATTTAAACAAGGGACTGAAAAGGGAGCAACAGCGACATACATGATCACACAGAGATAATTAGATGTTTCCAATATTAAAAAAGATGTTTGGTCTAGGGAAGCAGGATTTGTTTGCATTCCTAAAACCGAGGGATCACTATCATATCATATCACCCTGCAGCCCAAGACTGGTTGCCCACTGAAGCTAAGCAGGGTTGAGCCTGGTCAGTACCTGGATGGGAGACCTCCTGGGAAAACTAGGTAGCTGTTGGAAGAGGTGTTAGTGAGGCCAGCAGGGGGTGCTCGACCTGTGGTCTGTGTGGGTCCTAATGCCCCAGTATAGTGACAGGGACACTATACTGTAAAAAGCACCATCTTTCGGATGAGACGTTAAACCGAGGTCTTGACTCTCTGTGGTCACTAAAAATCCCATGGCACTTCTCATAAAAGAGTAGGGGTATAACCCCGGTGTCCTGGCCAAATTTCCTCCACTGGCCCTTGTCTATCATGGCCTCCTAATAATCCCCATCCACTTGATTGGCTCTATGACTCTCTCTCCTCTCCACCTATAGCTGGTGTGTGGTGAGCGTACTGGCGCCATTGTCCTGTGGCTGCCGTCGCATCATCCAAGTGGATGCTGCACACTGGTGGTGGTTGAGGAGAGACCCCCCACATGATTGTAAAGCGCTTTGGATGTACGGCTATACACAATAAAGCGCTATATAAATGCATCATTCATTCATTCATCATCAACACCTCCTTTTTATAAAAGATGACATCTGTACTGAACTCACATGTGTGGTTGGTGAGTCTGACGGGCCGCTCCTTCTCTCCCTCGGCCTCCTCGTCCTCATCTGCATCCTCATCATCCTCTTCATCATCCTCGCTGTCCGCTAACGCCAGGCTGGGACCGTGTGTGGCGTCTGACGCTCCGCCGGATCTCTGCTTCTCCGCCTCTCGCTCCAGAGCTTCAATCTCCAGCATGCGTCTCTCCAGCAGCTCCGCCTGCCGCTTCTGCTTCTTCTTCAGTTTCTTCTTTTTATTTTTGGAGATCTTCCCCACCTGCAGGAGGCACCAAACCACAGGAGACAACTCAGACAAACACGCTTCATGCACTCGGCCTCTCGTACTTCAGCGATTGAATTCTGATTGTTTGCTCGGTGGAGTCACTATCCAGTGCAGCTACAACAGTTCCTACACGCCACTGGCTGCTCTAAATAACACTGCGGATCACACGACATGCTCTCTTAATCATCAAAACTCACTTTCTAAGGCGGCTTGGTTCAGTTTTGTAAAAACTGATGTGCATGTATGTTCTTGTATGCAGGGGCGTAGCACCAAATGTTGGGCCCCAGTCACACAACCAAGGAGTTAGGCCCCTCACAACACAACACCTCATCAATCATATTAATATTAATAATCAGTATATCATTACAGCCCCCCTCCTCACCAAGGGCCCGTTACTCAGTTCCACTATTACCCCTTGTCCGACGCCCCTGCTTGTATGTAATGTACAACTATACAGCAAACTAGAGTTTTTGATGTGTTGAAGATGGCGGTCATTTTTCCGCTTTCTTCAGTAAAACAGCTGGAAGTGTGTGTGAGAATGACGGCTTCACTGACCTGTTGGAGTTGAGGAGCCGTGCTGACTGCGAACAAAAACAGAAAAACACGGTCAGAACATCACCAAGCGCATTGATCATCATTCACGAATCAGTACGAGAGAATACCAGCGGATCCAGACGGCGGCGGCACTCCGGCTTTCTGCCACTCGGTGGCCTCCACCGCCATCCTGCGCACGAAAGCGTCGTCCACACACATGAGGATGTTCTCTGGTTTGATGTCCGTGTGGATGATCTTACACTTACTGTGAAGGTAATCGAGGCCCTGCAGAACCTGCAGCCAAACCACAAACATATGTGTTCCACAGGTGAGTCTACAACAAACTGGACCATCACTTCCTCACAGAAATAAAATGATGATTTCACACTGAAAATGGCAAACGTTGTATTCTGTGGTTAGGAGAACCATAATCAACTTACAGACCCGCCAACATTGGAAATTCTTTTTGAGTACCATCAATGTGAGAGGGGAGAGGGGAGGGGGAGGGGGGGTTAATTTGCTATTTTAAACGCTATTTTAAAAAGACTCCAGTACATCAGTACACTGTAATTAAAACTCCAAAAACTTCTGTACACGGTAGAAAAACATGGATTATCATATGTCTACTTCAAATTTCATTTGAGAGAAGGATTAGTTTTACGGATAGGCCATTATTTTGAGCTATAAACACATGTAATGTCTGTTTTATTCACACTGGACACCAGAGGGCGCACTTGCACAGAAAATCCACATTTGCATCACAAAAGTAATAGAAATCATGACGCTCCAGGAAATCCCTAATATGGCCAAAGGCATCCAGCTATCGTTGTAACTGAATAAAAGAAGACACAAATGCTTATGAATTATGAAACATTAAGACAATAAACACTCGACTGTGACAATGTATAGTTTATCTGTGTTCTTAAAACCACCTCGGGTATTTTCATAATAATAAAGTATATTTATCATCCATTGCTATTCGACATAACCTTTTTTACAATATAGGATATATATTTCTGCGTCATTCTGTAATAAGAAGCCACATCAGATCACAAAAGGAAGTTATTTCTAACATTCGACTGATGTTTAGTATGTTATAATGTTCTCTTTTGTTGGACAACAGGTTTAGAAACACTTCTCATTACACATAACTCATCATGTGTATCTTCTCATTACACATCATAGAAACACATCATTCAAGAAGTTCGGCATGTGTTGCTTTTTCAAATGCTCATTTTAAGTGGGGATGCATTTCCTCATCTCAGTGCGTAGACTCACAGACACACACAAACATCCGGTTTGGAGACAATTAAAATGCACAGAAATTATTTAAATGCAAAACTGAAAAAAAAAAAAAAAAATGCTCTGATTGGTTGAACTCTTCATCTTTTGCTGTTGCTTGAGTACTGCGCGTGGACAGAGGCGTCACCAGGTTTTTGCATAGTTTAAAGTGACAAAGCCTACCAGTGCACTGGGGTCAAAATGCGCACGAGTTGGCAGGTCTGAACTTACTGGAGTTACTGGCTGACTGTTACTGCGTCCCAATTGAGAGGCTGCATTTGAGGACCAAAAGCGTCACAGCCGCTTCAAATATGGCCTTGTAATGCTTCCTTCCTTTCCAGAACAGATGGATCTTTCGCAGCCCAGACTATTCCAAGATTCACTGCATGCCAATGATGACAGGATTTTTTTTTTGAGAGAGAAAATGCTGGAATGCACTTTTAAATATAAGTATTGGGTTTCAACTTAATCAGATATCTAACGTTACAAAAAAAAAAAACACTTTAAAGCAGCCCAAATGTTGACATATCTTACGTACGAGATTTTATAGTTTGTACTTTATGTAAAAAAAAAAACATATCCTGACTGCAGGACACTACTGGATGAGAACTGAACTGAGCTGGATGACGATTCATCACTGTTTTCACTAGAGCTGCTTTATAGATTAATTCAACTCATCCCATAATTGATGGACTTTACAGAGTGATTGAATTACACTGAATCAACAGTGAACTGATTTCAACTGAACGGTTCAACTTCAACGGTTTACTATTGTCTTTTTAAGTGAGTGAAAGTGAAAGTCGTGACGTATTGTCGAGTATGGTGACCCATACTCGAAATTGGTGCTCTGCGTTTAACCCATCCAAGTGCACACACACAGCACTGAATAGTGAACAAATGCACACACACACACCGTGAACACACACCCGGAGCAGTGGGCAGCCATTGCTCCAGTGCCCGGGGAGCAATTAGGGGTTCGGTGCCTTGCTCAAGGGCACCTCAATCATGGTAGCGAAGGTGGTGAGAGTGCTGTTCATTCACAATCCCCACCTTCAATTCCTGCCTGTGTGAGAATCGAACCGGTGACCTTCAGGTTAGACCTTTAGAGCTGCAGATTCAGAACTGTTTGCATCACTGAATCACTCATTTCCTGTTTATCACTGTAAAGCTGAAACAACCTACACTGTATAAAGCGCAACAGAAATAAAGGGTACTTGATGAAATAAATGGACCAAAGTGAACATATTTAGACAGGCTGTGAAGCCTGCTTTGTTTTCAGACAGTTGAATATCACTTTTAAAACAGTCCAGTACAAACGTTCCTGCTGCTCGGCAACCGCAGCTCTCACAGTTGCTAGGCGACAAGAGCAATCCTCCGTAGACAAGACCGTCCCATTTAAGGATGCTCAGATCGACCTCTGTGACCTTCGCAGGACGCAGCCTCTGAAGTGGGATGCGGCTAACAGGACATTCTGTCAGTCATTTGTATTCCGATTCTTGTAGCTCCGCCCACAGTGAAATCTCATTGGTTCAAAGCATCTCCAGGCAGCTGAATATGAAACATCGAATACATGCTGATGCTGTCTGGACGCTGGACATCTGTGTTTACGGATTAGGGAAGTGTGCGTGATGTGCGTGATTACCTGTCTAATGATACTCTTGACGCAGGGTAACGGCAAACCCTGGTAATTAGACTTGATGATCCACTTGAGCAAATGATGACCAAGAACTTCAAACACCATACAAACGTCTGAGAACCAGAGTTAAAGAAAACCACTGACTTACACACACACACACACACATAGGTGTGAGAGACAAAGATACAACAACACACACACACACGCAGGCTGTGAGGATACGAATCCCGTTCACCCCTGAGATCTTGAAGTCGTCTATGAGTTGAACAACCATGTCCTTATTAGGATCATCAGGATCAGTCTCACGCACCTGAGAGACAGACAGAGAGAGAGAGATAGATGTGTGAACAACTGCGTCTAAGCAGAGAATCACTGCGTGAATCGCTGTTTTGCTCAACATGTATAATCACGATTATATCTGACATTTGAGGACTTTTTCATTTAATCAGAATTACTGCGCTTCCAAGTAGGCACAGATCAAGATAACATCTTCTTATATGCATGGTTTAATTGACCTCATTCAATTTCCTGATTTATTACTTTTTATTTATTATTTTTATGATTTAGCTTATCACATATATAAGCACAGTCTCTACATTATGAAGCCTAGTGAAAGATTTTCTCAAAAGCTAAACCTGTGAAATTCCTAATATTAACTTCATTTTCCAAATGTTTTCTTAAAGACAAAAAAACAAGGCCACGTAAATGCATCTATTTAGCAACCACAATCGCAAACATGGTTGCCAGGTTGGAAAGATTAACCATAACACTGTGCCATTTAAAAGAACAGCTCTGATTGGGGGATTAAAACTCTTGATATTTGGCAGCTGCAAGCATCAACACTCGTGGAGGCTTGTTACCAATGAAAATGTCAAATGAAAAAAAATTAAGATTAAATAACCAGTGGGCAAATACTGCAGATGAACAATCCTGTGCATTTGATTTCATGACAGCTGAGCTAAAAAATGGCATCTGAAAGTTTCATCAGGTGGTCAGTTTGTGTATAAATGGATGGACAGATCCTTCTGTCCATCCTCTTGGAGATGGGCATCTCAGGAACCGCACTCCAGTGGTTCAAGTCTTACCTCTCAGGTAGGTCCTTCAAGGTGTCTTGGAGGGTTGAGGTTTTTCAACTTCTTGCTACTAGGGTTCCTCAGGGCTCAGTGATTGGACCACTTCTCTTCTCCATGTACATGTCATCATTAGGATCTGTCATTCAGAAGCATGGCTTTTCCTTTCACTGCTATGCTGATGACACTCAAGTCAACATCTCATTCCAACCAGATGATCCGATGGTAGCTGCTCGCATTGGAGCCTGTCTGACAGACATTTCTGGCTGGATGAAAGACCACCACCTTCAACTCAACCTTGCTAAGACAGAACTGCTTGTGATCTCAGCCAACCCATCACTTCACCACAACTTCTCTATACAGCTGGGTTTGTCAACCATAACTCCTTCCAGGATAGCCAGGAACCTTGGAGTTGTGATTGATAAGTTAGGATTCACAGACCATTTTGCTACAATGGCCTGGTCCTGCAGATTTGCCTTATAAAATGTTAGGAAGATTAGACCCTTCTTAACAGAGCAGACCACACAACTCCTTGTACAAGCTCTTCTTCTCTCCAGACTGGACTATTGTAATGCTCTCTTAGCGGGTCTTCCCGCATGTACTATCAAGCCTCTGCAACTGATACAGAATGCAGCAGCGAGAGTGGCCTTCAACGAGCCGAAGAAAGCCCATGTCACACCTCTCTTCATCAGTTTGCACTGGCTGCCAGTAGCCGCCCGCATCAAATTCAAACTGGTGTACCAATATACCTAAAATCTTTAGTTCGGACTTATGTGCCCTCCAGAAGCTTGCGTTCTGCAAATGAACAATGCTTTGTGGTGCCATCTCAAAGAGGCACTAAATCACTCTCACTGACCTTTTTCTGGACTGTTCCCAGCTGGTGGAACAACCATCTCAATCCGAGCAGCTGAATCTTCAAAAAATGTCTAAAGGGGCATCTTTTTCGCCAGCCCCTGACCAATTAATACTAGCACTTACCTATTCTATTCTATTCTATTCTATTCTATTCTATTCGTTTTGGTCTAATTTATAAAAAAAAAACCTAGCTATGTGTACTGCGTTAGACTAACTGAGATTTGTCACAGCACTTGAATACTGTTGCTCTAATTGTTTCTACTCAACTCAATTCAACTTTATTTCTAAAGCACTTTCAAAAACCACAATGGGCACCAAAGTGCTGTACATGAAAATAACAAAAAAAAACATACAACCCAAATACATAAAATTTGCAACACATTATTAAAAGCTAAGGAATATAAATGCATTTTTAACACCTTCTGAAATCCAGAACCGTCAGACACAGCTGATCCTTGGAGCAAAGAGATCTCATACTTATACTGGATTCTGTATCTAATCAGTAATCAATGTAATGAAATCAATACAGGAGTAATATGGTCTCTTTTTTCGGCACCAGTTAAAAGCCTAGCAGCTGAGTTCTGAACCAGCTGCAGGCGAGAGAGGGAGGCCTGACTCTCACACAGGTACAAAGCGTTGCAATAATCCAAAATGCAATTCTATTGTTCTCCTCATTTGTAAGTGGCTTTGGATAAAACTGTCTGCTAAATGACTAAATGTAAAAGTAAATGTAAATGTAAATGATTTTGACCAAATGTTTCCACTTTTCATTTTATTTCTAGCGAGAAATTAGTATTCATTAAATATTGGCTCAGATATCACCAGAGCTCTGTTTTGTTATAGACCATTATGCTGCCTCCAAAGCCCGTCTGTAATCGTGAGGCACCTTCACGCTGCTTGCAAAGTCACTGTCTGATAGCGCAGTGAGGGAACAGTGAGCTTTCAGATGCTGCCTGTATATAAAGACCTCAGCTGTGTTTGTGAGGCAGTGAACCGGCATTAAAGTCACAAGAGTGGAAATAGTCAGAGTGTCAGAGACATGGTGTACAATTAACAAAGTGAAATTATAAATATTTTTTAACAAGAACCCCTGAAGAACAATGTATGTGTGGGAGATACTCACACATCTGAGTAATTTAATTTCATCCAGTGCCGTCTCTGTGTAGTGCTGCGCACTCTTTACGACCTTCATCGCAACAAAACGCTTCGCTCTGTTAACACACACACAAACACACAGGTTATACTCGCGCTGAGTAACACACAAATTCAATTCAATTCAATTCAGGTTTATTTGTATAGCGCTTTTCATGATACAAATTGTTGCAATGCAGTTTTACAGAACATTAAAATTTTTTACATTATATTTAGGAGTAGCTCATCAGTGGTGACTATGTCAAGTTGATGTCCGTATCATGCAGTTAGTTAATGACATCTATCAGACAGATGGTGAACACTATTAACAGCGATGATTATATGTTGCGATCAACTTATAGCAAAGTTTGGTAGTTCTGTCAGGACCACTATCGTCAATATAACTTACGATTAGCATACATTTTAGGTTGGGGGAATGGTTCTGTTCTGGGCAAACACTCCCTGCCCATCCACGCAGCCTAGCATGGATAGGAGCAGGCAGAGCAGGATTCGGTGCTTTACTCAAGGGTCTCACCTCAGTCGTGGTATTGAGGGTGGAGAGAGTGCTGGTTATTCACTCCCCCCACCTACAATCCTTGCCGGACCTGATACTCGAAACCACGACCTTCAGGTTACAAGTCCAACTCTCTATCCATTAGGCCATGACTGCCCCTTAACTAAGGTAATTAACTAATTAACTAAGGTTAACTAATGAGATCTTATTGTAAAGTGTTACTTATTGGTCTTTATAAATCTTTTGCACTTTAATCTGTGAATTTTTTTTTACTTTATTCTTTTTTTGTGTATTACTTTCTTGTATCTAAATGTTCAGTTCTTTTTGTTATAAGAAAAAAGTTATTAAACCTGTTATACTTTATGACCACACTTTTTCGCAACTAAATTTCAATACCGTGATAATACTGTATACCGTGATAAAAGCATTAGCAATCAATCGCAACATGAAAATTTGATACTCGCACTAAGTAACACACAAGGACACCCACAGGTTATACTCACATTGAGTAACACACACAGGTTATAATCGCATTGAGTAACACACACACACACACACACACACACACAGGCTATACTTGCACTGCGTAACACACAAGCACACACAAAGGTTATACTCACATTGAGTAACACACACAGGTTATACTCACGCTGAGTAACACACACAGGTTATACTCACACTGAGTAACACACATAGGTTATACTCACACTTAGTAAGACACACACACACTACACTTGCACCGTTTAACACACAAGCACACACACAGGTTATACTCACACTGAGTAACACACACACACACACACAGGCTATACTTGCACCGCGTAACACAAGCACACACACAGTTTATACTCACACTGAGTAACACACACAGGTTATACTTGCACTGTGTAACACACAGGTTATACTCACACTGAGTAACACACACACAGGATATACTGGCACTGCATAACACACACAGGTTATACTTGCACTGAGTAACACACACACACACACACACACAGGCTATACTTGCAC
>JAFVLL020041384.1:0-12209 GCA_021397915.2 Tor tambroides | reverse complement strand
AGCATCTCTGATGGTATGGGGGTGCATAAGTGCATACGGTATGGGCAGCTTGCATGTTTTGGAAGGCACTATGAATGCTGAAAGGTATATAAAGGGTTTAGAGCAACATATGATCCCCTCCAGATGACGTCTATTTCAGGGAAGGCCTTGTGTATTTCAGCAAGACAATGCAAAACCACATACTGCAGCTATTATAACAGCATGGCTTCGTAGTAGAAGAGTCCGGTGCTGAATTGGCCTGTCTGCAGTCCAGATCTTTCATCTATAGAGAACATTTGCCGCATCATTAAACGAAAAATACGTCAAAGACAACCACAAACTCTTCAGCAGCTGGAAACCTATATCAGGCAAGAATGGGAGCAAATTCCAACAACAAAACTCCAGAAACTCATAACCTCATAACCCTGTTTTGAAAAGAAGAGGAGATGCTACACCATGGTAAACATGCCCCTGTCCCAACTATTTTGAGACCTATAGCAGGCATCAAATTTGAAATGAGCTCATTTTGTGCATAAAACTGTAAAATTTCTCAGTTTAAACATTTATGTTATCTATGTTCTATTGGGAATAAAATATTGGCTCATGTGATTTGAAAGTCTTTTAGTTTTCATTTTATTCAAAGGGGTCCTATTATGCTTTTTCACTTTTTGAATTTTAGTCAGTGTGTAGAGTGTATGTTTGGGCATAAAAAAGATCTACAAAGTTACAAATCTCAAAGCCCACTCCAAAGGGAGATATTTCATTTTTAAAAAATCCCTTTTAAAGAACTACAACGAACGGCTCGTTTGGACTACAAAGTTGTTTTCCTGTATTTGTGATTTCACAAAAATAAATCCCGCCCACGGAAATTCGAATGGTTCGGGGGTGGGGAGAACGCTTGGTTGAGCACTGCACATTTCAAAATCGAAACCTGGTGCGGGTGTTTTTATATCACTGTATTTCTGATGGAAATCGACTGTCTTCAGAAAAAAATGAATGTCGTTTTTATTTCATCTTGCATGTCATGTCTGATAAAGCAGCGTTTGTGAGCGGAGCTCTGCTTTATGTACAGTGTTACCGAGGAAACCTCGATCTCTCCTGCTCCAACAGCGCCTCCCGCTGGCAGAGAATTAATTTGCAGCTATGATTTGCAGATATATGCCGCCACAAATTGTGTAAGTCTGTGGGACACTTACACCGTGTAACACACAAGCACACACACAGGTAATACTCGCACTGAGTTACACACACACACACACACACACACACACACAGAGGCTATACTTGTACAGCGTAACACACAAGCACATACACAGGTTATACTCGCATTGAGAAGCGCACACACACACACACGTTTGTTTTTGTGAATTGTGGGGACATCCCATAGGAGTAATGGTTTTTATACTATACAAACTGTATTTTCTATCGCCCTACACCTAAACCTAAACCTACCCCTTACAGGAAACTGTGCATTTTTACGTTCTCAAAAAAACTCATTCTTTATGATTTATAAGCGTTTTGAAAAAAGGGGATATGGGGCAATGTCCTCATAAATCACCTTCTCCTTGCCATACCTATGTCATACCCATGTCATTATACAAATTTATGTCCTCATATGTCACAAAAACATGCACACACACACACACACACACACACACAGACACACACACACACACACACGCACACTGCCTGCACTGGTGACATGGTCACTCACTGAATATCCCAGCACAGCCAGACGGTGGAGAAGTGACCCCAGCCCAGCTTGCGGATGACATGGTATCTGCCGTTAAACAGGTCGCCGATCTTCACAGGATGGTAACCTCCTGCAGCACGAGAGAAACACGATACAGTCGACTGATGGTACATATAGAAACGGGAGAATTCGGCTAATGTTTCCTTCAGCTCAACTGTACGGCTGGTGTCCTCAGACCAACACTTACATTTATTAAAACTCTGTTTTGACACTTGATTCCATTGGTTGGTTTGATTCCTCTTTTTCCAGCATAGGATTCTTTCACATTGTTTTTTTTTTCCTTGTATATTTTACCGTGGTATGTTTGTGTCATTAATGTGAATATAACCAAAAGTACTACTGGCAATTCCACTCAAGAGGAGAAGACGACAAACTACAACTGAGAACTATTTCTGCTACTAAAACTACAAGACTAAACATTTCACTTTCAGTGATGACAGAAAAATGACTTGAGGCTGCAAACTCATGCACCTGTGAAGAAGGCATAAATCAGGTCAATGTCAGTCCAGCTTTTACTCAACACAGACAGAAACCTGGAAGCTCTCCTGAAAGACAGACAGACAGACGGACAGACGGGTGAGGTACCTTTGCAGTAGTCAGCCGGATCCTCCTGCTCTTCGTCATCAGAGCCCAGAATCTCCTCCTCCGGCTCCGGCGGGGCCACAGGCTCAGGAGGGGGAGGGGGAGGAGGAGGAGGAGGAGGAGGAGGAGGAGGAGGAGTGGACGGAACCTTCTGTGTGTCGGGCCTACAAAAACACACACACACACACACACACACACACACAAACACACACACATTTCCATTTACTGTATATTAAGGACTGAGTTTATGAAAAACACACAGCAGTCAGCCACCGTCTCGGAAGCGCAGAGAACACCTTCATCCTGTTGCCATAGAAACTAGAGACATGAGTCTAGAATCCAGCTTGACATCAGATTCATTTTATATAAGAATGAAAGACATGTAGACACACAAACGTTCACTCAGCTAATGGGGACATTCCACAAGCTTCAACTGTTCTTATAAACAGCAAATTATAAATACTATAGCAAATTATATATACTATATATATTTGGTTTTGTCTTGTCATGCCCACAGGAACATTTTTATAACCTTGTCTTGTCTTGTCCATGGAGACTCGTCTGGGGCAGCCGCCTGCCTCCCTGTCGTGGATGTGGAAGTGGTTGCTGAGTGACCCTGAGAGGGCCCCTGACTCCTTGTCATGCCCAGAGGAAGCCTCAGCTTCCGAGCTAGCCCAGGAGGGCTTCCTGTTCCTGTGGGCTGTCCTGTTCCTGTCCTGTGTGTTTAGCCTCGGTGGGCGGTCCTGTCCTGTCCTGTCCTGTCCTGTCCTGTGTGTTTAGCCCTGGAGGGCTATCATGTTCCTGTTTCCTGTCTGTCTAGACCCGGAGGGCTCCTGATACCCCTTAGATTCCCCAAGGAAATTTTGGGGGGGGGGTAGTAGAGCTCTGGGTGGAGTGGCCGGGCCGAGGGACGAGGCCACGGCCACTAGGACCATCTGCCATGGCCTCCAGAGCTCCCAGCTCCGCCGAGGCCTCCGTCTGTCTGTTCCGCTCTGGAGGTTCCCGTCCTGTGTTCCTGTCCGTGTTTGTCCTGAGGGGCCTCCAGAGCGCCCTCCCCGGTGGAACTGTTACGGCGCGGGACGAGCCTTTCGGGAGGGGGGAGTAATGTCAGTCCTCTGTCGTGTGTGTCGTGTTCCCGCCTCTTGTTTCCTTATTTGGTTTGTTTCCCGTCCTTGTTTAATGTGATTATTAGTTTAGTATGTTCGGCTGTGTTGTGTCATTAACCTGTGTATTTTAGTTCCTGCCTGTTCAGTTTCGTGTCGTCTGGTCTACTCATTACTCCCCGGTGTTTCTGTCCATGTCAGCCTTGCCTTGCCTTGCCCTGCCTTGTTTGGATTGATTAAAGACTGTTATTTTGAGTTTATCCTCGTCTCCATGTTCCTTGCTCCTCCCTCGTGTGTGCACCGTGACATATAGACTAATGCTAACTGCATTTTTACAAAAAAAAAAAAAAAATATATATATATATATATTAGTGCTGTCAAACGATTAATCGTATACAAAATAAAAGTTTGTGCTCACATAATAAATGTGTGTATACTGTGTATAAATATTATATATATAAATAAAAACACGTGTATATATATATATATATATATAAAAGAAATATGAACATGTGACTATATATTTATAATTATATATATAATTTATATTATCTATAAATATATTTTATTTATAAAAAAAATATTTTTTTCGTAAATATATGCATGCATAAGTGTGTATTTATATATAAATAATTATTATACACAGTATACACACATTTATTATGGGAACACAAACTTTTATTTTGTATGTGATTAATCGTTTGACAGCACTAATATATATATATATATATATACAGTATATATATATATATATATATATATATAAATAAACATACAAACACACACACAAATCTTCCTGTAAACTTGTTTTGTTACTGTAAACAAATCTGGTTCAGTATCTCCATTCACACCCTTCAATCACATTCACAGACCAGCGTGACATTCTGACCGGCGTGTGCCGAGTCCACAAACACAGGGATGCCGTGAGATTGTGTGTGTTAGAGATGTTTATAATCCATAAACTTCAACAGGCAGTTTTTATTACTCTACCTTAAAGACCGCAGTGTTCAGCGTTGTCATGTATCTGAGCTGTTTTGATTGGCTGAGATGAGTTAGGGTTAGATCTCATCGCCTAGCTGGCATCTCACCATGGCTATCTTGAATAAGAACTAGTCACACACACACACACACACACACACACTCTTTCTTTACCTGCGCTTGGCTCGATGCCGTAATCGCAGTGCACTGAGTGCTAACCCAAACGTCCTGCTGGAATGAGAGTGACTGAGATCCATAATGATGGAGGGATGTTTGCCTAAAGTCTTCTGCTCCAGAACAGCCTGTCTCTCCCTCTCTGTCTCTCTGTGTCTCTGTCTCTGAGATGCTTTGAGGGAACAAGAGCAACGCCAGGAATCTCATGACCAATTCACACGCAGTCCAGAACTCACACTCACACACAACAAACCTCCTTCTCATTTCAGCAGTTCCACGTGTGTCGGTGGATGTTTTTCAGTAGCAGACGCTGATGTCTAGAGAGCAGAGATGTCAATATAATGCTGATATAAATGACACTAAAGCAACTTGTGCATTACAGTGATTCAGACGCCTGTGAAACAGCAGCAACAGAAGTAATGTTCACTGAAGAGTTACATTTATTTGAATAAACCATTCATCTTCATTATACATTTCAGTAAACTAGAAGGCAGTATAAAGCTAAACGTAACCCTAATGGTGTATCGATGTACCTGCAGAAAGAAAGTGACATCAGCACTCCTGCTCGACCAATCGGAGTCCAGGACTGTGTAGAATACAATTTAATAACTACAAACATCTACTTTATCTATATGTACTACTACTAGTTAATTATTATGCATAATCCTTGAAAGAGAAACACTTTTGTTAGTCAGCCAAACAGACGCGGTTTACAACGACACACATACAGCCGCGCCGCTAACCACTAGTGACTAGTACTCTACAGCTGAAATAACATTTGACAGGTTATTTACTGCTTTATTGGGACAGTCCACCTCAAGTGGTCCAAAAACTGCTGGTTACTTGACCGTTTTTAATTAGAATGAGTACCTCTATGTATTGGTAATGCAAAAATTTAAATAAAATTTACTTGGTTTAAGCACAGCAGCCGTCTCTAACCCAAACACATTAAAGAGGTCTTGACAGAAACCTCAAACATCGTATATTCTGCTGTGTCTGACAGAGTAAAGAAAGTCTTACAGGTCTGAGACATGACAACAGAATCAACACTTTTCTGTGAACAGTCCCTGTGAGCATCTGTACACTGGTAGGGATACACAAAATAATACACAATATGTAAAATCAATAAATCACATTCTACAGCACCTACTCACTTGAGAACACAAAGCCCTTTTCATGCTGGAGAATGTGCAGCTGAACGGTGTGTTTGAGTCTCTGCAGCTCGTTGATAGTCAGCAGACATGATCACTGGACATGGACACACACACACACGCAAACACACGTAAGGACAGCCTTCATCAGCTGGTGTCATTTCCACTAACTGGATCACATGACAGCCGTGGGTTGATTCAGAAGACTGATGACTCTCATACTGTCATGCTTCACACTGGCCTACAAAACCTCACAGTCAGACGAGTGATCTGAGCTGATCTGATGATCACTCTGGAGATTCATGGTCTACACCAGAGGAGGGAAAACTACGGCCCACAGGCCACATGCGGTTAGGTTTAGGGTTAGCCTGCAATGCCGTATAGTATAACAGTTACGTATACGATTTATTCAGTCAGAATTAGAATGCACTCAGTAATATCGTGAAGGTCGGATTTACCTCTCATCGTGACATAGGCAAAAGAAATGTTTGGGTCCCCCTTGCCCAATAATATATAGCCTAATATATAATATTACCACGCCAAAACAGCAAACAAAAATGGTAACACTTTAGAATAGGGAACACTTATTCACTATTAACTATGACTTTTCCCTCAATAAATCCCTAATTTGCTGCTTATTAATAGTTAGTAAGGTAGTTGTTAAGTTTAGGTATTGGGTAGGATTAGGAATGTAGAATAAGGTCATGTAGAATAAGGCATTAATATGTGCTTAATTACTACTAATAAATGGCTAATATTCTAGTAATATGCATGCTAATAAGCAACTAGTTAAGAGACCCTAAAATAAAGTGTTACCACAAAAATTAATCATAATCCATGGAACTTATTACAGAGTTGTTACAAACTGTCATTTTATTTTAATGCTAGTAACAGAGGCTTCAGCTTTTAATATGTAGACTAATGCAGTTATGAGAGAGAGAGAGAGCGAGAGAGATAAATAAAAAATGTGTAAATTACCAGAGTACTGCATGTTTGTCACTTAACATAATTCGGCACCAGCATCTCTAACAAAAGTGAATCCGTAATTTTAACATCAAAAACAGCGGCGTTATTGAGAAATGTCATGTAGTTTTTCAGTTGCAAAACTGTTTTACTGATAAAGCTGCGGGTTAGCACTGTGTGTGGTTGTTCCACCTGTGCTCGCGTCCATGTGTCTGTACTGATTTCACAGATTTGAACTGAACTGAGCTGGATGATGACATCTCTGAATTCAGTGATGAACTGCCTTTAACTGAAATTGAGTCTTTACTATTGTCCTTTTGCATTATTGACATACTATTTTCCTATTAAATACTGTAAAGCTGCTTTGACACAATCTGTATTGTTAAAAGCGCTATATACATAAAGGTGACTTGACTTGACTTGACTTGTATGTGTGTGTTTGTAGGGGAGAGTGGGACACAGAAAGTGTGCTTTTCATAGGTCAATAAAAAGTAATTTTGAGGGTAAAACATGGAAATGGTTTGTTACTTTTATCCTTTTATTAGCTATATTTCTTTATTATTTTGCTATATTAGCTATAGTTCTTCTGCTGTTTTCCAGATTATAAAACACATTTTTTTTAATCATCTGAAACATGCTGCAATTTATATTCCAAAGTGGTTTATATAAAGCAGTCAACGTACACATTTGGACTGATGCATTTCCCACACGCCGCTAGTTTCAGCTTTGCTTTAAATACATTTTTTTAGGCTTTTATAAAAGGGCGTTTATAACTGTTTATAATGAACGAGAGTATAATTTCAGTTTGTTTTATGCCTGTATTTTTCATTCATTTTTCTGTTCTGAACACTGCTAAATTGAAAGGATTTGTTGTGAAGGGGAAGAAAAATGCATGTTTTTAATGTTTGCAAACATTTAGTTCGTTTAACATTATTTCTGAATGAAATGATAAAATGTGACTTACACATCAATCAACTTATATGCTCATAAAAAAGGTAGAGATGGTACAAGAATGGAGCTGCCATGTATACTTCCATGTACAAGTACTCAAACAGTACAGTAGTAACTGAGTCAATTTAGAATAAATAAATTAAAAAAAAATCAATCAAAGCTTCATTTGTCATGCATATACTATGGAGCCCCTTGCTTATATCCAAAAAAGTTGAATACAAAGATTCTTGAAGAAATGCTTTCTGAACTCATCTCAGATTTTGTTGGGAACACGTAGCATGGATGCTAGGCTGGACTGGGCCATGCTACTGCAGCACTAATCGTCAGACCTGATGCCATCTCCAACACTAACCTGATCTCATTACACTGCTAAAGTTACGTTAACAGTTTGCCAGTCGTCTGTCACAGTCCATTCACTGACCGTCTGATGTGAGTTACACATACTCTGCTATGAATAAATCTGAGGAAGATCTAGTCGCACATTTGTGAGCTTCATGAGATTAATTCTTTGAAAGATACTTGACTGATTTTGATTGAGACACTTACTAGAAACTGAACCAGAGATCCCACTCATCAGATCAGGCACACAGAAGCTTTATTATGTCGTTCAGATGGTCACTTCCTGACATTTTGACACTATCGACCACAAAATGTTTTGGGGTAGACTACAAAATTATGTTGGCATTAGTGAAATTGCATTGGCATGGTTCAAATCTTACTTATCTGACCGTCATCAATTCATAGCAGTGAATGACGAGGTGACATATCGATCACAAGTACAGTATGGAGTACCTCAAGTACCTCCGCATGTAACAACCTAAAACACTGTCTAACACTTGACGGCTGCTCTGTCAATTCTTCGTCATCAGTTAGGAACCTAGGTGTGCTATTTGATAGCAATCTTTCCTTTGAAAACCATGTTTCTAGCATTTGTAAAACCACATTTTTCCATCTTAAAAATATATCTAAATTATGACCTATGCTCTCAATGTCAAATGCAGAAACGTTAATTCATGCATTCAAGACCTCAGGGTTAGACTATTGTAATGCTTTATTGGGTGGTTGTTCTGCACGCTTGATCAACAAACTCCAGATGGCTCAAAATGCAGCAGCTAGAGTCCTTACTAGAACCAGGAAGTATGACCACATTAGCCCGGTTCTGTCAATGCTGCACTGCCTCTCTGTTAAAATTCGTATAGATTTTAAAATCTTGCTAATTACTTATAAAGCCCTGAATGGTTTGGCACCTCAGTATTTGAGTGAGCTCTTATCGCATTATAGTCCTCCACGTCTGCTGCGTTCTCAAAACTCTGGCCATTTGATAATACCTAGAATATCAAAATCGACTGCGGGCGGGAGATCCTTTTCCTATTTAGCGCCCAAACTCTGGAACAATCTACCTAACACTGTTCAGGAGGCAGACACACTCTGTCAGTTTAAATCTAGATTAAAGACACATTTCTTTAACCTGGCTTACACATAACACACTAATACACTTCTATTATTCAAATCCGTTAAAGGATTGTTAGGCTGCATTAATTAGATCAACCGGAACTGGGAGCCACCCAGATCTAGTCTGTATCCAGATCAGATGGTCACTGCAGTCTCCCGGATCCTGTCCATATCCAGTCCAATCTGACTTTGCTGCAGTTGGAATTGAACTGCTGTTTCATCTGGCCAGAGGAGAACTGACCCCCCCAACTGAGCCTGGTTTCTCCCAAGTTTTTTTCCTACATTTTGTTACCAATGGAGTTTTGGTTCCTTGCCGCTGTCGCCTCTGGCTTGCTTAGATGGGGACGCTTGACTGATTGCACAGACACTATTGGAAGAGAGCTGAAACGGATGATGACATCACTGAATCATCAATGGACAGACTTCAGCTGGAAAATGACTTTTTGTTATTGTCCTCTTGCATTATTGGCAAACTATTTTCCAATTTGACACTGTAAAGTTGCTTTGACACAATCAGTATTGTATAAAGCACTATATAAATAAAGGTGACTTGAGTTGACTTCCTGTCTCAGCGCTGGGTCTAGTGTGCTAGTCAGCAGGTCTAAGCAGTTCACCAAACAACGCAAACATCCCAGCTCCTCTCTGCCCTGTTTTTGTTGTTGTTTATGACCCACATCATCTGATTAGCCTGCTAACTGTCTGAGGCAGATCATTCATGATCACGTCTACACTCGTCAACAAATTTGGCCCGTTAAGATGGAAATCAGCACGCCAAGACATGCAGCAGTCTCACTATCCATCCTAACTAGCACAGCCTGTGACTCACTGTCTGATGGGTCAGATCAGTCTATTTCCACAACCTGCTGGTTTCAGTGAGGTAGTTTTGGAAAAGCAATTGTCTTGGATTATGTCTCAATATCATATCTGGATCACATGTTCAGAGCTGGACTGAGGGTTTTGTAGAGGCTCACGTGACCCGCCTCTGGGGACCTTCACAAGTTCAAGATTTACAGCCGAACATCTTTAGAAAAATGTGTCCAACCTAATTTTAGACAAGACAAACATCCTCCAGTGAATCTCTGTCATGCTGCAGGCCAACAAAAGCTCTCTCCTGACACTTTAGCCTACTGTATGTCTGTCTGTATCTGTCCATTAGGTGTCAGTTCATCCATCATCTGTTTATCAGGAAGTTTTAGATCACACATCACATCATGCTCATGAACACACAGCTCCTGAAAGGCATTCAGGGCACGTCGGCCGTAAAAAAGGCACAGTCACACATCCAGCAGATCATCTGGAGCTCGATATTCATGTTCATACTCATTCAGTCACATGATGCTAAATGTGGGTGTTTATTCGCTTCCACATCATCTGAGACGCATGTTCATTTGGCTCTGCAAACTGCATTAAAAACGTCTTTATAAAGCAATGGTTGAGGAATGAATTTCTCTGCTGCAGAATCACCATCAACCCTTTCTGTGTTTCTGTATCTGATGCCCCAAATAACAGTGGTGTGACGACACACACCGCAATAGATGTAGCTGCACAAAAGAAAACAGCAGGAAGCACATCAGATCAATAGAATCGTGCTGGTGTTTCGCACAGCGTTTGTGAAGCTTCAGCGTCTGACGCACAGCACTGTGTCTCATGTAGAGCTGCACCGAGACTGTCGTGTGTGTGTGTGTGTACAGTATGAAACGCATTATAGTGCTTCTCTGTGTTTGAGTTTCTATCAGGCCCACACAACAGACGTGATCTTTACACAGACAGAGAGAGAGAGAGACAGATGAGATGAAATGGAGGACAGCGAGAGAGTGATGATGATGATGATGAAGATGGGGTTACCTTTCTGGGGAAGAGGATTTTTCTGAGTTGACGGACATGGGCAAGCCGCTCGCTCCCGAGAGAAGAACGGAGCCGAACCAGGGATGAATAAAACTCTCTCTCTCTCTCTGTCTTTCCGGAGCGTTCTGCTGGTGCGAGGGGAGGGGGCGCTCTTCCTCCTCCTCCTCCTCTGTTCTCCTCTTCCTTAAGGAGAATAAAGGATGGAGGACAGTCGCTGGAGACGGTGATGCGGAGAGCGGCGGAAGTGAGGAAGGTCTCAGCACCGCCGCTCTCTCTGTCTGTAGCTCGTCCTCTGCCGCTGTGTTTCCTGAATGAGGCTGAGTAAGCGCGAAGCTCCGTGTGTCTGTCTCTGTGTTCTGCAGCGCTGCACAATAACAGCTCTGAGCGCAGCGGGCCGCACCACTGCTCGCGCTGGCGGGGGGATCTGCGCTCTGAACACCAGCGTCTCTCTCTGAGCACAGCTCTCTGCTCCCCTCCGCACTTCAGCGCTCCCTCCTCCTCGTTACGACAGCCTGTCTCTCAGGGCAACGCTCTCTCTCTCTCTCTCTCTCCCTCTCCCCCATTTTACAGCTGCTCTCTTCCTCAAGCTGCTGGTTTCTCTTTCTCATTCTCTGCTCTTGTCCTCCGTCTGTCTGTCTGTCTCTGCTCTACAGATGGGTTGAGTCTCCATAAGCACAGAGAGATACAGACAGGCATACTTAAGGAGAGCCTCCAGTGACCTGTCTGACTCTTTCTCTCCAGTGTCTTCAGAAGAATCACTGAAGACAAAAACAAACTGCTCATTGACACACAGCAGATGTGTGCTGCAGTTTACACGCGGCTCTAGTTAATATTGTTAATGTGGCCAAAAATAAAAATGCATATGATAAATGCAATGATTTTGCATATCAGTATCAAGTGTACATGAATGTAACTGGAGTTTTTACAGCACTGAACCAAAACACACACACACACACACACACACACACTGTGATGTCGGAGCATCCTGCACTTCCTGTGACGTACAACACAACAGGCTGGAAGAAACCGGCCTCGTCGCCACGGCAACCGTCAGATCTGTGATTAGCTAAAGAGCAGAAACGATGAAGCTTCGCACAAATGCGACTCCATGCGCTTCTGTTTCTCGTTGATATTTTAGGGGTCAGAATTGAGGCTGCTTGAAGCAGCTATCTTTACATGGCCTACTTCTACAGAGAGATAGACAGAAAGAGAGCGAGACGCTTGAGCTGAGCTTGATTTTTCTCCAGAAACGCTGAGTGTGTGTGTGTGTGTGTGTGT